>RJWK010013210.1:10551-39402 GCA_004363435.1 Platanista minor
CAAATAAATAATTAAAAAAAAAAAAAAAGCCCGCCAGTTACACAGGTGAAAACCCTGTCAGGACACTTGCTACACGCATGAACAATTCTGAAGTTGATCAGAGGTGGGGATTTTCTCCCAGGCCGCCAGCAGCCCCCCAGCTCCCGCACTCCTGCCAGCCGCCCCCGCAAGGAGCCTCCCCGTTGGAAAGCTGGAGCGGTGGCGTCTCTGAGTAAACGTGAGCTGACCCCCAGGCCAGCTGCTCCTGAGCTTTTACCCACCCTTGCCAGGGAAGCAAACGTAAATATGCGCAAGGACCTTACCGGCTGGAGGAAAGGGCTCGGAGCCACACCAGGAGGGACAGCACGCTTGCTGAGTTGGCTCCCGCAGGCCATGTGGGATGGTCCTGGCCCCGGGCGCTCTTCTGGAAGCTTTCCATTTACCTACCTAGGCTACCCCTTCTCTCCTGGCCCCCACTGCCTTTTTTCTTGCCTCCTCACCTCTGCCTGGGGAGAACTTCCAATGACAGGTACGAGCAACACATCCTCTTCCTTAGCAGGGAGCAGCCCGGCAGCTCCTGTGGAAGCTCCAGCAGAGCCCCACTCAGGCCGGGCCACCCGCAAGCCCGCGGCCCCTCGCTCCTCCCACCAGCCCAGCCCCGCGGTGGCTGATGGGGCAGAAACTATAGCGTCAGGCGCAGCTGCAGGTGGTCTTGCTGCCTGGAGGGGATGGCTATACAGAGCTCAACCCAGGCACACCTGGGGACGGCTGGCCGGCCGGGTCAGGCTGCCCAGGTCAGCCGATCCTCACCCATCAGGGGCTCAGAGACGCAGAAAGTGGCCCTTGCTGCACCGGCCAGGTCCAAGGAACAGGTGTAGGGTCCTGAGGGTCAGGATAGACATGGGGCTGCAGCTCTGGCTTGTTTTCTAATCATTTTATCCGGTTCAAGAGTGGGAGACAATTTCAAGAAGACCCTCTCCTAATGAGAAGAACCCAGGAGTCAGGGAGAGGAGGGCTGGTGGGTGGAGACAGGAGCCCGGTGCCCCAGGTGTAGCGGAAGCCTCTGGAAGACCCGGTGGACGGAGGCCGTGTGAGTGAAGCCCAGGGTCACAGACCTGTCCAGGAGCTGCTGTTTGTTAGTTCAGGTCCTGCTCTGAGGCGCTCAGGGTCAGCTGTGACCAACAGGTGGGCAGGGGGTGCTCTACAACACGAGCTATGTGCACGGTTCCTGTGTGCCCAGCCCTGTAGGGGTGCCTGCCCATGTGAGCTCGGTATCCTGGGAGGGGCCTGCCCATGAGAGCTCCGTGGGCTGCCGGGTGCATCCCCAGGTGAGCTCCATATCTGGGGAGGGGCCTGCCCACGTGGGTCCCATGCCCTGGGAGGGGCCTGCCCACGAGAGCCCCGTGGGCTGCCGGGTGCCTGCCCAGGTGAGCTCCATATCCTGGGAGGGGCCTGCCCACATGGGTCCCATGCCCTGGGAGGGGCCTGCCCAGGAGAGTCCTGTGTGCTGGGAGGGGCATGTGAATGAGCGTCCTCTCTGACTCTTTCCTGAGACTATTGGTGGTGGTGGGGCCATTCAGGCAACAGAGCAAACAGCTCGTTCTGGAGGCTCTTGTGGGGAAGTAGGGGCATAGCAACAGGGGCTCAGCCTGTAAAACCCCAGAGCCCCTCCCAGATCAGCTCCAGAAGCACTTCTGGAATGGCAAGGAGAAGTGGGTCTTACTAGATGTGGAGGAAAGGGGTGGGGTCGGCAGGGCCTCCCTCACCTTCCAGGGACTTCCTGGGAGGCTCACAGGACTCAGCACGCGTTTGTGCACTCACAGCTGAGATGGGTCGCCGCACACAGTAGGGGTGCACGGGTAGGAGGGCCACCTCAGGACCCTTCATGTCCCCTCCTTCCCTCGAGGGTCTCTAGGGTGTCTCTTCCCCCAGCGACCAAGGGCAGAACCATGACAGTTACCCCCATCCCCTTCCCCCCAGGGAAGCTCCTTAGAGGCTTGGCACCCAGCTGGGGGCTGGTCACGTGGTGTGGTCTGCCCTCGCCCTCTGAAATGTAAGTGCCCAGGAGGGGAGCTGGGGTTCAGCATGAACGACGTGGCTTGTGCAAACAGCACAGCCTTAGGGGGCTACCCCTAACGCGCGGAGGGAGGGTTTAGATCAGGGCAGGGAGCTGCTCACCAGCTGCCTTAGTTTCCCAGGGCAGCTGTGACAAACGACCACAAACGGAGGCTCAGAACAACAGAAATGTGTCCTCTCTCAGTCCTGGAGACCAGACGCCTGAGATCAAGGTGTCCCAGTGCCACCCTCCCTCTGGAGGCTCCAGTGGAGGGTCCTTCCTGCCCGTTCGAGCTTCTGGGGGCTCCAGGCATCCCTTGTGACCACATCTCTCCCATCTCCGCCTTCATCTTCACCTGCGGTCTCCTCTGTGTCTCTGTCTCTCCTCTTGTCTCCCATAAGGGCACTGTCATTGATTTAGAGCCACACTGATCCAGGATGACCTCATCTCCAGATCCGCAACTAATTATACCTGCAAAGACCTTACTTCCAAATAAGGTTCCATTCTCAGATTCTGGGGGGTGTGAGGTGGACATAACTTTTCGGGGCCCCCCATTCAACCAACTACAGCAGCCCAGTTCCCAGATGCCATCCGACCTTCCTCAGGACAGCATCAGGCTGGTGATGTTCTGTCTTTCTGCACAGAGTTGCCTCTTCTTTCTTGTGATAACTTAGTGAGGTTGGGTGGGGGGCACTTCTGGCCAACCTCCCGGTCATTCCAGGGACCACGCTGAAGTGTCCTCCCGGGAGTGTGCGAGCACGGCCAGGGCTCCCTGTGCATTGTCTACACTGACCGCTCAGCGGTCAGACACCTGCATGGGCTGGACCGGTCCCTGGACCACTGCACCTTCTACCATGTCCACAGCCTGGTGTACCGTGTGCAGGCCTACGACCATGACGTGTGGACTGGCAAGATCGGTGGGAGCCCTCCTGCCTGCCACGTGGCCTCCAGCCCACCACAGACCCTCCGGTCCTGTCATGCACACCCCCATCCAGTCATGGACCCCTGCTCCTGCCATGGACACCCCCATCCCATTAGCCCCCAGGAGGCCTTCTGGGAGGGGTGAGAACTTGGCCATGAAGAAGGCAGGGCAGGCCCTCACTGCAGCAGGTGTATGCAAGTACTGGGGGTGCTTGGGTATTTGTCCCCCAAAGGCCCAGAATGTGGGTGTCCGAGCCACAAGGGCTCTGACTTGAGGGGTCCACCTCCACCTGGGGTCACCTTGGGGGTCGCTGCAGGGAGAGCACATCCTTGGGTGATTTTCCAACTCTCCCCACCCCCAGCTTCACCCCCTGGCCCCATTAATAGTTTTTAAGTGGTGTCTCTCACCCAACAGGCCTGCATGTGAGATTTTAACAGTGTGCGAGTCCAGTGACCAGTGACCCATGTGTCCTGTGTGTCTTGGGAGGGGAAGGAGCATCGCTCTCACATTCCTGCCCCAGTGCACCTGGCGTCGGGGGCAGCAGGCCAAGGCTTTGTTCTGGCAGAAGCTCCCTTTCTGCAAACAAATCTTCCCCCACTCCTGTTATCCTCACTGGAGGCTCAGGAGGCCACAGCATCAGGGCACCTCCAGCACCGGGACTCCACCCCAGGGAATTTCTCAAGAGCAGGGACCAGGCCTGGGGCCTGAGGGGAGGAGAGAGCCGGCCTCTTCGGGATCCACGGGGGCTAGGATGCCTCCTACCCAGGAGGGCCTTGGCCTCAGCGTAACTACCACCCGAGGTCTCCTACCCCTCCCCTGGTAGAGGGGCCCTTCAGATTCCAGGGCCCCAAGACACCTGCCCCCCGACTTCTGACCCCAACTGTGGAGTCAGGGACCCAGAGACCCCCTCCTCGCCTTCTTTTTTCTTGGAGACTCCCAGAACTCTCTGCAGCTGTTTTACTCAGGGTTTATTATGGCAAAGCATCCAAGTTAAAATCAGCAAAGACAGAGGTGAAGAGCAGGGCCCAGCATCCTCAGCTGTGGCAGCACAGGGAAGCCCATCTGAGTCCTGAGGTGCAGGGTTTATTGGGGTCTGTCAAATCAACGTGGGGACCACCATGTGCCTGACCTTGGCCTCCAGCCCTCAGGGGGACTCAGGAAGCCCCACTGTGCCTCACACTGTCAGCACAGACCAGCCTGGAGCGAGGCCCACGGAGCACAGACACTCCCGTCAGACTCAAGGTGACCTTTGGGAGTCAGGAGCAGAGGCCCGGCCTCTCTGTGGGCAGGTGAACCCGCACCGCACAGGCCCTGGTGCAGTGCCCGTTCCGTGTGGTCAGCATGGGGGCACGCGGGTCAGCCAGTGTCCCTGGGCCTCAGCCTGTGACCACTGACCACACTGTCCTGCTCTGCTCACAACAGCGAGGCCAGTGGAGAGACAATGGGGATGGAACAAAGCTGGGTCACAGTCAGGCTGGGTGAGACAGGGTCCAAGGAGCGAGAACCCAGCGGCCCTTGCCTGCTGAGCCGAGAGCTGACGTCCGCCCTGCCATTGGTCCGTCTCCCCACATCCCGCGGTAGGGCTGCCTTTCCTGCATCCTGGGGCAGGGTCATGCCTGTGTATATAGCAGGACGCACAGCAGTGCATGCAGCAGGCCTGATGCCTGCCCCCGCCATGGAGTTGGGGGCTTGGTGAGGGTGGAACATGCCGACGGGACACGGGGTCAACCTCGAGGAGGATGTTGAGGTGAAGCGTTGGGAGCGTCTGGAGGGAACCCTCACCTGTCCGCACAGGTGGACTGAGGACACCGACCAAGGGTGGGCAGGCGGGGAGCCCAGGGAGGGTCCTGGGTCATCCCTGAGGCTGGACGAGGGGTGTGGAGCTGGGGGTGATGGCGGTGGGGAGGAGGGGCTGATCGCCGGACAGTGTGGAGAGGGACCACGCGAGGCAGCGGGGAAGGTGAAGACTGTGCCGGATGGCAGGACGGAGAGGCCAGCAGGCGGCGCTGCAGGCGCGGGATCAGGGCTGCTCCCCGCAGGGCGGCGCCTAGCCCCGCGCCGCTGGAAGCCAACTGGTGTCCCGCCAGACCCCCGCCAGGAAGAGGATGGAAGCCTCCCGTGTAGACTGATGAAAACACCAGTGCGGGACGTTTGCCCTCCTCTTCACCTGGCGGGGAGACAGGCACATTGAAGTGGAGAGTGATGGGGCGGAGGTGGGAAATGTGGGTGCTGGGAGCCTGGAGAGGAGCGTTTCCTGAGGGGGTGAGAGCACTGGGCACAGGAGAGGGCCAGGGGGACGGGCAGTGAGTCTCCAGCGCTGAGGCACGTGTATCCTCCCTCGGGCCGGACCCCTCCCCCGAAGGCTGGGTCTATTAATACAGGGGACCCTGGAAGGGGGTTTCTGTGCGGCTGGTTCACTGAAGCTGGGTGTCTGTGGGCACATGGGCCAGTCTGGCGTCCCGGAGAAGACACTGTTCTCTCCGGGGAAATGAAGGGGACACTCAGTCCCCGGTCTGTGGATGGTCTAGTCCTCTGGGTGTCATGTCTCTTCTTGGGAGTCACTGCGGCTTTATCCTCACTCCGTGGGGTACAGCAGGGGAGGGATGGACAGGTCCTGGGCTCACTGTGCCTGGGCTCCTGGGGAGCATCTCTCCGGCCCACATGTTCACAGGCCTCAGTCACCCCTGCTCGACAGCCCCCTGCAGAGACTCGGCAAGAGGACCTGCCCTGTAAAACGGGGCGACTGGGTCGGGGGGCTGGTGGGTCCCTTCTCAGATGGCCACACTCAGGTCTGGGGATAGGTGCGATGGCCTGCGGCCACTCGCCGAGGTCCCCACGCCGCTGTGGCTCCTTTCTGGGGCCTGAGATGCCCCAGGGGTGGCTGGATGAGGGGGGAAGGTCGCCGTGACGGGGACGTGTGGGATGGGGGTCCTGGGCCCTGGGTCCCTCCCCGAGGAGGAGTGGGCGTCATGCCCAGAGGTGGGGCGGCCGGTGACGGTCCTGGGTGTCAGCAAGCACAGCGCCTCGCCCCGCAGGCCGGCTGTGGGATTCCTGCGGCCCCGGCACAGAACACCAGACGGGGGGGGGCGGGGTTGGGATAGGGGACTCTTCCTCTCAGGCAGGCCTGGAGCTCGAGGTCAAGGTGCTGGGGGCCCGCTCCTCCGCGGGTTCTGGGGTCAGCCGGTCCCAGGCCACACCCAGCCCCGTCTCTGTCTCTGCCGTGACATCGCCTTCTCCCCCGTGTGTCTGGGTCCAAATGCCCCCCATGAGGACGCCCGCACACAGGTCAGTGACCTCGTCTCACCCCGGGCAGCTCTGCGGTGGCCCATCTGCACACAGAGTCCCATTCTGAGGTCCCGGGGAGTCCGTCATCCGGGGCCTCTTGAGGTGAGAGTCCTCCTGGTCGACACAGCTCGTGGGGGTGTGTGGGTCCCCCAGGCCGGAATCCAGGAGCCCCACGGAGGAAGCGGTGTCCCGACTCAGGGAGGACGGACGGACAGGCGGCGGTGAGAGGGAGGCCGAGGGGCGGTCAGCCCTGCCCTCCGGGGAGTGGGGAGTCTCTAGAGGGCCGGGCCAGAGCTGGCGGGGGGACACAGTGGTCAGAGGCAGGCGGCCTGGGCTGCGACGAGCGGGGTCACTTAGGAGCAGGGGCACGGGGGCCTCAGGGATGCCCTCTGTCTGCTCCTACGAAGGCGGCCGGCCGCGGGCTCCCAGCCAGGTTGGGCAAACGTGGAGCGGTTCGAAGACACACCCCGGGGCCGCCTTCGAGAAGTGCCTTGTGCCTGGGCACACGGAGACTCCAGCCTGCTGGGGTGTGTGGGGTTGGTGGCACGTGGGGCTGCATCAGGGCCCTGAGGAGCTCGAGGTGCCTGCTCCAGGCCTCACCTGGTCCGAGACGGAGGGCGGCTGCCCAGGGCCTCCTGCTTCGGGCACCACCCCTGGGCTGGGCGGGGCCAGCGGGTCCCCTGACCCGTCACTGCAGCCAAGCTGAGACTGCTGAGCGGCCAGGGCCGCAGCACGGCCTGTGGGTGGGACGTGTGTGGGGAGGTCTCAGGACAGCGGTGGGGCGCCCGCATCAACAGAGGCGGGTCATCCACTGGACATACGACAGGAGCGAGCGGGACAGCAAGGCAGGCAGCCCGACGCGCACCTCGGGTGGGGAGGCGGCGGCGTGTCCTCCAACTTCAGCACCCAGACCTGTGTGTAGAGATGATCGTCCAGATACCGAGGGACTCTGTCCTCTCATGCCTCGTGTCTCGTCCTCTGGCAGGTGTGGGGGTACTGGGGCGACCGTGCAACATGCCACAAGCCAGGGGGGGTGGCCACAACAGCAGAGATTTCTCTCTCGCAGCTCTGGACGCTGGAAATACACAATGAAGGTGTGGTTGGTTCCTTCTGGAACTTCAGGGAAACTGCCCTGGCCTCTCCCGGCTTCTCTGGTCTCCAGAAATCCTTGGCACCCCTGGACTTGGGGCTGCATCACCCCCACCTCTGCCTCCATCGTCACGTGGCTTCTCCTCTGTGTCTGTGTCCAGATTTCCCTCTTCTTATAAGGACACCAGCTGCTGGATGTAGGGCTCTCCCTAATCCAGCATGACCTCATCTTAACCACATCTGCAGAGACCCTGTTTCAGAAATAAGCCCTGATTCTGGGGTCAGAATGGATATAAATTGGGGGCGGGGGGACACTACTGAACCCACAGTAGTAAGTGAGGTGTTAGAGGATGGAGGGAACGAGAAGTGCCCAGCGAACTTACAGGGCATCGTGAGACCGAAAACCGAGGCAGGCAGCTCCAGGTAATTAATGGATCCGTTTATTATTGGGTAGTTTACTCACAGGGTGAGATTGGGACATGGTGGACAACGATCGGAAGCATGTGCAGCCGCGCTCTGCATGGCCCAGGGGTCACCGGGACAATTTATGTTTAACTTGTAGGCGGGGTGTGCTTGGAAACTGGACGTACATTCCTAAGTCAAGGTTCATGAATGGGTAACTGGCCTCATGGGCACTGAGAACACGTCAGCGAAGGTCTTCCTTGTTTGGGGACTAACAAAGCAGAGAGGCCACCTGGTCCCGATAATTGCTAAACAGCCTCTATTAACTAGAAGAGCCTTGAGGACGGAGAAGTGATTGGCCCCACAGTACAGCCCTGGGTAAGGCCAGCGGAAGGACGCGCCCAGGTTGGCATCAGTTATGCTGACAGCCTTACATGGCGGGGAGGCAGGGAAGGGAAGGTGCGGGCTTGGGTCCCACAGGTGCCCCAGAGAAAGGGACGTGGGCCGGCAGTGGGGTGGGCCTGGCACCTCGAGCGGGACAGGGACATGGCCCCAAGTCGTGCCCTGACACTTGTTCGTAGGGACCCCTCTGTGCAGGATGGACACACCTGTGTCCAGGGCCACGTCCTGCTGCATGGGACCCGACCTCTGCGTGACCTCTGCCGGCCATCCTGAGTGGGAGTATATTGTGTCAGGAGCCTCAGGCAGGACACATCCTCTGGGTTTAGCGAGGACCCCCAGGAGGCCTTGGAAGTCAATTCTGGTGGGGGAGGGGGGAGGGTTCAACTCTGCGGCCGTAAGGGCAGCGTCCACACATGGAGGGGGCGGTGTTATCAGCTTACCCGAGAAAACACACTTTCAGGTCCCCCGTGCATTACGGGAAAATCCTGTTTCTAACATGTGGGTGTTCATGTAGCTGGAAGTGCTCCGGCCTCACTCTGTGGCTGTGCCCGTGCTCCTACAGCTCCCGAGGACTGACTGCAGCGCCGCTTGCTTCACCCGGCAGGTCCCAGCCTTGGGGCGAGGGAGATCGGGCCACGACCTCGGTGTTCAGGGCTGCAGTCAGGCAGTGCCCGGCCACCGGCCCCATGGGGCTGTTCACAGTGCAATGACAAATAGAAACGGATTCTGTCCTGTGCTGTTGGGGACGAGCCCTGGGTCTGTCTCTGGACTGTCCCTGTGTGGGGTTGTTCATGCCCTCATTTACACTCCACAGCCCCCACGAGCTCACCCGGGGTCCCAGGAATCACCTGGGCAAGCAGACAAGGTCTCTTGGCAGAAATGGAAATTCCCTGAGGTGTCAAGTAGTTGATGTGAGGAATGTTTTTTTTTAGTGGTGATTAAAATATATATAACATAAAATTCACCATTTACCATTAACTTGAACAACTCAGTGGTATTGATCACATTCACAATGTTGAGCCAGCACCACCTCCATCTGGTTGTAAAACATTCTCATCCCCCCAGAAGGAGACCCCTTCCCCTCCCCTAGCCCTTGGCACCACTAACCCCCTCTTGCCTCTGTGGAGTTGCCTCTTCCGGACATTTCATATAAATGGAATCATACAGTTTGTGCTTGTTCTTGGCTGAATGTTTGTGTCCCTCCAAAATTCACATGTTGCAATCCTCACCCCCAAGGTGATGGTATTAGGAGGTGGTGCCTTTGGAAAGTGATTGGGTCATAAGGGTGGAGCCCCTATTATGGGATCAGCGTCCTTATAAAAGAGACCCCAGAGAGCTCCCTCACATCTTCTCCACGTGAGGACACAGGGAGAAGATGCCATACACAACCAAGAAGAGAGCGTCACCAGAACCTGACCATGGTGGCACCCTGATCTCAGGCTTCTGTCCTCCAGAACTGTAAGAAATACATTTATGTTGTTCAAGCCACCAGCCTGGTATTTTGCTATGGCAGCCCAAGCAGACTAAGACAGTGTCCTTCTGTGTCTGGCTTCTCTCGATGAGCATCCTGTTTTCAAGGTTCATCAACATTGTAGCGAGTGTCAGTGCTTCACTCCTTTTCATGGCTGAGTAATATTCTATTGTGTGGATGGACCACATTGTGTGTATCTGTTCTGTTTACCTGTTGATGGTCATTTGGGTGGTTTCCACATCTTGGCTGTTGTGAATCATGCTGCTACGAACATGCGTGTACAATATTTGTGTGGACGTTGTGTTTTCCTCTCTTGGGTTTATACATAGGAGTGGAATTGCTGGGTCTTGTAGTGACTCCATGTTTGACATTTTGAGGAACTGCCAGACTTTTCCAAAAAGTGGTGTTTCAAGGTTCCCTGGTTATTGTCTGTCTTTTCGATTCTAGCACCTTAGTGGGAATGAAATGCTATGTCATGGGTGTTCTGTCAGCTCATCAGACCCTCACCCCTTTTATATCAAGTACTTTGTAACACTCCCCTCACTTTCTGAAATCAGATGCAGAGATAACATAATCTCTGTACACATATAATTTAAGTATAACTATGTATATGTGTATATGCAGCTATAGTTACAATAGAGAGGAGAATTAAAGATAAATACATTTTAATGAAATAATACATAATTTAATAGGTGAGTGCTTGGCTTCAACTACACTAATTAATCAAATGTTTGCTTAAATTTTTCTTCAATTTAGATTTAAGCAAAGGCAGATAACATTCAACTCGATTCAAACTTTAATTTTATATTTTTTTAATGAGGACAAATCGGCATCATTTTATATAATTCAAATTACTGTGGTGACAGCGATCCTGGTGCATTTACTGGCAATTCAGAAACTCTGGGCCACTTTACCAGGAGATTCAATTTTCCAAAATGTCAGAGAATTCTTGGTAAAGTTCTGAATAACTGTGAGAACAAGCTTTCCTAGAATCACATCATTGTTCTTTTCCTGCAAAATTCAGCCTATCTTCAAGCCATACAGAAATAACTTGTGTGTAAAGCAGAAGAGAGTCAGATTCTCGGCTCAGAAAACCACGGGTAGGTCCTTCCCAGGAAGGGCGTGGGGCACAGGGCAGCCCTTCCTGCAGGAGGCCTGGCGGCTCAGGGCACACCCACAACGTGCCCGAGAACCCCGACCTTTATGTCGACCACAAACGCACAACTCCACGTGTGCCTGGGAGAACCCAGCTGAGACCGCAGGTTCCCAAACAGGGGCATGTGCCCCCCTGTCCAGGGCGCAGGAGCATGCACGGTTTGGAAGGAGTCACTCTGCAGCTGCCCCTGAAACTGGCCTGCCTGGAGGCCCTGCATGCAGAGCAGCTCACATGCAGAGGGACCCTGGTACAGTCCCCTCTTCCTGGGACATTAACTCCTTAAGGCCCCATAAATGCAAGACATCATAACTTGGCTACCATAACAAATACAACACACAGGGCTGCTTAAACAACAGACATTTATTTCTCACAGTCCTGGAGGCTGGAAGTTCCAGAGCAAGGTGTCAGCAGGGCTGATTCCTGCTGAGGCCTCTCTCCTTGGTGTGTAGGCGGCCGTCTTCTCCCTGTGTCCTCATATGGTCATCCCTCTGTGTGTGTCTGTGTTCCTAATCGCCTCTTCCTATAAGGGCACCAGTCACGTTGGAGTATGGCACACCCTAGTGGCTTCATTTTACTTTAATCACTTCTTTAAAGACCTAGTTTCCAAACACAGTCCCATCCTGAGGTCCTGGGGGTCAGGACTCAACATGTGAATTTTGAGGACACAATTCAGCCCACAGCAGGCACATGCCTGTAACACAAGACTGCCTGCCTTTCCCGGCCCAGGGACATTTGTATTAAGGGTGAGGACAGGAGATGGGGCAGGTGGCTTCACCGGGCAGCAGGAAATCAGCTGTGGGTGGAGCCAGGACAGTTCTGCACTCACGCCTCGTCCATCCTCCAGCCACATGAGAACCACTGCCCCCAAGTGGGAGCCCACGAGGACAAGGCGTCCACAGCGCTGGAGAGAGGGGGTGAACATAAAAATGTGTCACTTTTTAAATACAAGCAGTTCTTTTCAGCTTTTCTCTACGTGAAAGGAAAGACCCCCGGGAAAGTCAGGACAGGATGGGTTGTCACGCTGTCCGGGGCTGGGGCTGTGCCCCTGGAGCAAGCGCTCTGTGACCTCCTCCCAGTGGGTGTGCTTTCCTGGAGCAGCCAGAGCTTCTTTTGTTTACTCCGTGTGTGGCTGGTCCTCATCGAACCGTAGAAAATGTTTATAACTCTATATTGATAGAGTATCTATCTGTACACTGTTCTGTGAATACAGCGTATTCTACCTGCTGACCTGATCTGCCCTGTCCCACCCCCAGTAAATCCCTTTCTACTGCCTTGAAGTTTGACCGTGATAAAGTCACTGAAGGCATTTTTTAATCTTTATGTCTTCTTAGTTATTTATTCTGAAGCTGAAAACTGAAGTTTGATACCCGCCCCCCTACACACACACACACACACACACACACACACGCTCGCATGTACATTTCCAGAAAACTGCAAAATAGTCTGTAGTGACAGAAAGCAGACCCGAGTTTGCCTGGATTGGAGAGAGCGGGAGGAAAGTTCTAGGGATGAGTGTATTGCTGAAATAAAAATTCATATTTTAAGGCAAGACAAATTTAAAACATAAGCTTTTTCTCTGCCCTTCGGCCTCCTCGCTCCCCACTAGTGTGCATGTGCATCTGCATTATGTGTTCACCTGACCTCCCCCATATCGCCTCAGCCACGGAAATCAATTTTTCTCCTTCTGGCGACAGCCGTGTAACTCCTTAGAAGATAACATTCCTTTCCTCGTGCTGTAAGGGGTCACGATAACCCACCACTCACCTTGTACGTGCAGACGTCTTTGTGGACTTCACGGACAAGGACACTATATCATTTCCCTTAAAGATAATGATTGGTGCAGAACAGACTGGTCAGATGACCTGGGGAGATAGTGGGCTGCACCTAAAAGAAGTTCTTAGTTTAAATACTTACTTATGACCTTAATAGTGTCACTAGCTATATTACTTGTATTCTGCCTATGTTACAAGATTTTTGTTTCTTGCATTACCAAATGTGCGACTGAGCCTCCGCTAAAAATAATGATGACGAGGTGACCTAAAACAATTGTCAAATACATATAGTTCTATAAGGTCAGTGGTTGTAATAGTGTAACTCTAGGTATGCGAAGAAGCCACAAGAGGGAACCATTTCCTGGACCATAACAGACTAGTAGGACAGGCGGCCCAGAGGCTTTGGGCTACTGTTAACAGGGCCTAGTCCAGTAACAGCACACTGAGTGGCCTATCAAGGAAATCCTCGCCTGACCTGGGTATGAGCATTCCTAGCATCATAGGATAAATTGGTCATGAACTGCCTCCTAAACCCTGGTCAAAATTTAAGACCAAAAGGGAGGGGATTGTAACATAAAGTATGTTGCCCACCATCCAGTTCTACAAGAAATAAGTCATCAACCACCACAGTCACTGACTTACAGGACACCCTGAAAGGATTTCAGGGTGAAGATCAGGATGATGCACTTTGTGCTCTGGGAAAACTGGCAGAACTGGCCCTCAGAGAGTTCAGTATTTTCAGGAGAAAATTTTTATGAACCTGGATTCTTGCCTTTTCCCACACTTAGAAAAGCACTAAAACCATTAAGGTTATCTGTTCTGCCTGAATAGCGTAACCTCCTACCAAGCTGTGTGCTTGTTTGTATGTACCCCTTTCTCAAATTCACCTATATACTGGCCTCCCCCCTCACCTCTTTAGAACAGTCCTCAGAGCTTTCTGAAAAACTCTGTCCCGGGTTATAATCCCCAGGTTGACACAAATAAAAATTTCCATTACTTTCTTAGATTGACCATTGATTAATTTTTCATCGACAGTACAATCATTACCTTGATGGGGTACATGTTTCAAAACCTATCAAATTGTACACTTTGAATGTGTGCATTTGTCGTATGTCGATTACATCTTGATAAAGCTGTTAAGATACCCCAGAGTTTTAGGTAATAATGCATCATTCCATGTTCAGTGGCTTAATGAGAAGCAGCGTTTTGATCTCTCTTATTTTTGTGACTTAAATAGGAACCGTGTTCACCCCAGCTCCATCTTATTCTGATCTCGGCCAGGCTGCTTTCAGGGATGCATCCTGCAGTTTGCCTCTCACCGGTTTGGTGAGTCTCCTCTCAACATAAACACACACATTTTTCTTGCAGCGAACACTGAAATGAGTCTTGACTACCAGAGAAGCCAACCAGGCTGGTGGGCCAAGCAGGGAGGATGGACACACCAATCAATGATCTTCCACAAGCAGAATAAGCTAAATAGGCAGATTTGAAGAAAATGCACTTAAAGCACATCCTGCAGTAAGAGCCCTTTACAAAATATACTCTTTCATAAAGAGTAAGGGCTCTTTATGAAATATCACATGCACAAAGGCATAATAAGATGGACAGTGTTGCAACTTTCCTGGGCAGTCAGGTTAAGCAAGACTTTCTCGGTGAAAGAGTAGCTGATCAAATCGACAGTGGCTCAGTTGCTGAGCCTGGTGAAGCCTTTGTCCTGCTTCCCACACACTGAAAAGAGATTCTCATAAATCCTCTTGAAAGTTTTCCATTGTTTGCTTTCACCAAGATTGAGAGAAAAGCTAATCACACTGTCAGCTGAGAGGTTACCAAACCTTCTGTATAATATTTGGGTATGTAATTGGGAAGGAATTGAAAGAATACGTGACATTTTTAAAACAAAACTCCCACTCTTATCTGAACAAGGTGTCTCAGTGCTAATATCTAAAGAATACAAAGTAGGAGTGGATCCAGTTACTGAATCTTTTCTCTTCCTAGCAATTAGTCACGGTCATCCTCGAATACATATAAAAAATAAAAGGGAAAAGTTACATTCATTCTATTAAAAGATATGTTTCAAATAAGTATCTTTGTTTAATAATTATGCAAATGTGTAATCATATATATACTGTTTTAATGAGTTAGAACTACTTATAACTGTAGTAATAATTCAGAAAAAATGTAACCCTTAGAACTCTATGGTCATAGTAAATACATCAAAAATTTATTTATCTATTCATAAGCATAGATATGCTGGGTAATCAATGAGACTTTTAGGCATCAAAGTCCATTCCATTGGAATAACACTCTCTGAGTGATGTGGAATAAAAAGACAATTTCAAAAAAAACAAGAACAGGAAGTTGGCCTGAGGTGCTACGTCCTGTGTGATCCCAACCCAATGACATGTTGGGGAGGGCAGATTACAGAGACAGTAAGAGGGTGCTGTTGCCAGGGGCTGGGGGCATCAAACAGGCAGAGCACAGAGGATATTTAGGGCAGAGAAATACTCTGTATGATACTATAACTGTGGATACATGACATTATGCATTTGTCTATATATAGATATATATGTTGATGTATACACACACACATATGTAAAATAACCCAATAATCAATAGCCATACATATGTCCCAATAATACACAGCCCAGCAGAAAACTGGGCCAGTCATGAACAGCATTTCACAGGAGAGCAAACTGAATGGGCCAATCGACAGGGGGGAGATGGTCCTCGGCACGCGCCTTGTCCTACGTGGCCTGAGGTCCCACGTGGCTCTCCTTTCTGCCACCGTGTTGGGGGAAGAAGATGAACCAGAATGTCCGGCCCTGTGTGTCTGACATGCCCCCGCTGGCCCGCCTGGATATGGGGCTCCCGGTGGGAGAAAGCGCAGCTCCTCAAGTCCTTCACTTTGGTCTCAGGTGCAGGGACCAGCCCTCAGCGGCCCGGATGCCCTGGTGCAGAGCAGCCACTGGCGGGGGCCACCCCCGCTGAAGCAGCAGAAGAGGAAGGTCGCCGTCACCACGGAGGTGACCCTCTTCAAGAAGTCCTTGCCCAGGGGAAGAGGAAGCTGGGACGAAGTGAGAGAGTGGCATGGACGTATATACACTACCAGATGAAAAATAGCTAGCTAGTGGGAAGCAGCCGCACAGCACAGGGAGATCAGCTCGGTGCTTTGTGACCACCTAGAGGGGTGGGATAGGGAGGGAGAGAGGGAGGTGCAAGAGGGAGGAGATATGGGGATATATGTATACGTATAGCTGATTCACTTTGCTATAAAGCAGAAACTAACACACCATTGTAAAGCAATTATACTCCAATAAAGATGTGGGAAAAAAAAAAAAGTACTTGCCCAGGGAAAGTACCCTGTGCAGGTGCAGCCACTGAGGGGGTGTAGTTGGAGACATGGGAGCGACTGTGGCACGTGGTGAGGGAGGGACACGGTGGGGAGGGGAGGGATGCTCCACACCAGGCAGGGTCGGCGGCTCGAGCCCATGGCAGCAATGCAGCCCTGTGGTGCCCTGCCTGCTCAGATGCCACGTGCACCTGATCACATGTGTGTGCACCGCTGGCCTGTCACATGCACCTGATTTCTCACACATGTATGCTCACTGCTGACCCATCACGTGTCTGATGTCACACACACAGATGTGCTCACCTGCTCACTGCAGGCCCGTCACATACGCTTCATCACAAACCCACTCACTGCTGCCTGTCGCCCCCAGTCCACGTGGGTCGAGTCCTCTAAGGAGCTCGGGGTTGCCCTGCTGGATCTCATCAGCGGGTCCAGTGCTGCCGCTGTGAAGGGGAGCCTCACACGGGTGCTTCCTGGTGTCCTTCACACTCGGGTCCTGAGCCACACTCTCCTGCCCAGTCAGCTTCCAAGAGACCAGGCAGGCTCAGACCTCTTCGAGGGGCTGGCTTAGGTAAGGGGCTTGCTTGTTTCCTGGGCAACATTACAGTTATCTCAGACGAAGGGGGGGATTGTGTACCCCCCAGGGAAAGAGACATCCATGTCCCGACCCCAGGGGCTCAGGACATGACCTCATGTGGAAGTAGGGCCTGGTCATGTAACTAGGCGAGACAGGGGCCTTAGGGTGGTCCCAGTCCTGAGTCACTGCGTGCTTATATGATGAGAGGAGACACAGACACAGAGGGGAAGCCACATGAAGATGAAGGCAGAGAGGGGGGGGATGCAGCCATAAACCCGGGGGGGGGTGCCTAGAGCCCCAAGAAGCTGGAAGAAGCAGGAAGGGCCCTTCCCTGGAGCCTCAGCACTTTCCAACTATAGTTACCATGAGTGCCTGAACTGAAGGCAGCACCATGGCCCGTGACCATCCTGTCTTGCCTGCATGGCACCCTGGGGAGCAGCTCTCACAGGACTCTGACCAGTGGGTTGGTTTCCCACTGAGACCGTAGGATGCTGGTCCTGTGAACAGGCAGGCCCATCTCACCCTTCCTCCTGGACTCTGGTCACACAGGGCGACTGTGCACCGTGTGGGGCTGGGCTTTCAGCCTCTGCACAGGACCCCTTGGTGTTGGTTAAAAATTCAGCTTACACCCCAAGAATAACGGAAGGTGAAATCCTCATCAGCCCTGTGCGGTACAGGCAGGGACACACAATTAATTATAGAGTTAAAAGCAGAGAGAGTAAGTGTTACTCAGCCATGAAAAGGAGTGAAGCACTGACACAGGTTACAGTGTGGATGAACATCGAAAACATGATGCTCAGTGAGAGAAGCCAGACATAAAAAGACAATTAGTGGATTCCGCTTACATGAGACATCCAGAAGAGACAAGCCCACATAGACAGAAAGTGGACTGGTGATGCTAGGCCTGTGGGAAATGAGGGGTGACCTCTAAAGAGTAGGGTTTTGGGGACATGATGGAAATGTTGTCAAATGGATTGTGCTGGTGGCTGCACAACCCTGTGAATATGCAAAACACCACTGAGCTTTATACTTAAAATGGGTGAATTGTGTGGTATGGAAATTAAATCTCAATAAAGCTGTTACCAAAAGTGAAAACCTGGAGGCTTCCAGGCCCACCTCCAGAATCTGACCCCAGAGGTGCAGGGTCGGACAGGATCTGCGTGTCTGAAAGCCCCATGTGTCCAGCCAGGTGGTCTGAGGGCACCCTGCGAAATTCTCCCTGTGGCATCAGAAGCATGGGGCGCTAGTGTGGCCACGCCTCAGGCAGAGAGAGGCTGGATTCTGTGGCCTGGCTGTCCTCTCTTAGGGACTGTGGCATCGTCTCCATCGAAGGAGGTGGGTCAGCTTGAAGCCCGGTTCCCTCTTCTGCACCTTTCTCCTTTCTCTCCCAGCGATGGGGCCGGCCGGCCGAGCTGTGCCAGAGCAACCCAGGCAAAAGGGTCGTGCACAGAATGACTGAGAACTTTGACCAGGTGCCGTGGACTCCTCAGAGGCAGTGACCCAGGACTGAGGCCTGAGAGCCTCCTTCTGAGTGTCGTGGCCCCGGTGCCCCTCTCACGGGAGTTGCTGTCGGGCTGGATGGTTGAAGCAGCCATGGTATCGATACCTCACTGGTAGAAACTATTCCTTTTCTTCCCTGGGAGAAGCAGGTCTCCGTCTACTCTGTTGGGGAGACGCCCTTTTTAATAAAGAATAATGATAAGCTGTAAGTACACATTAAGGATTAGGTTACATACATGTAAAGAATAATCATAAACATTAAGAAACAGAACATGATGAGTGGACACCCATCATGTGTGCCTTTCCCTCGTCCCAGCCTCCTCCCCACCATGTGGTAGCTGTTCTCCTGATTTTGTGTCAGTGACTTGTCCTCATAGTTTTCACCCAAGCACGCATCCCTAAACGACACAGCCCAGCTTTGCCTAGTTCCAAAGTCTGTAACTATGTGTACCATGCAGCCTGCTTTATTGCTCTTGACAGCTCAGCATTGTGTCCATGAGATTCTTTCCTCTTGTGAATATAGTTTTTTTAAAAATAATTTTTATAATTCTACTAACTTTAAACAAAATGTACTCCACTGCTGTGGAATATTCCTTCCTAGGAGCATGCATGGTTCATTTCTGCATCCACTTGTGATGGCCTTCAAGTTGCTTTCAGGTTTGGCTCCTGTGGCTGCAGCGTCCAGGTCCGTGTGTCCTGGTGCAGGGCTGGTGGGTCTGTGTTCAGCTGGGAGGAGCACTGTGGGTCTGTGTGCATGGACTTCACTCTCTGAGGCCTGACTGTTTCAGAAGAGGTTGCACCCCCGCTGCGCACCAGACTTTCCATTGCTCCACATCCTGCTGATATCTGATACTGTGTCTTTCATGTCTGCCAGTCTGGTAGGTTTATGCATGGTTTTTTCTTATGGTTTTAATCCCTGGGTTATTAGTGAAGTTGTGCATCTTGTTGCATTCATGGACTATTTTTTTTAATTAATTTATTTATATCTTTAATTTTTTTAGCTGAGTTGGGTCTTCATTGCGGCGCGCAGGCTTTTCATTATGGTGGCTTCTCTTGTTGTGGAGCACAGGCTCTAGGTGCACGGGCTTCAGTAGCTGTGGCACGCGGGCTCCAGAGCACAGGCTCAGTAGCTGTGGCACACAGGCTTTGTTGCTCTGCGGCATGTGGGAGAAGTGGCCTTTTGTAGGAGATGCCCTATGTGTCTCAGCAGCCCACTCTCCCCTGGTCACTAGAACTATATGCTCTAGGTGTACCCCCTATGTGGGCTGCTTGGGCTCTTCTGTTGCAGTGGACTGACTACTGTGGGTGGTCTGGTAGGCTTGGCTGCCCCCAGACTGGTTGTTTGCCAGGCTCTGCCTTGTGTGGAGGCTGTCTGTGCTGCTCGGTGGGACTAAATCATAAGGCAGCTGGCTGCACAGCTCTGGGGGACACCGAATCTAGTGCTGGTTCACTTGTGGGTAGAGTTGCAGTCCAGGTGATATCAGGACTAGTGCCCCAGCCCTTGTCCTGGGGCTACGCTGGCTACTGGGAGGAAGACACAGGTCCTGAGTTCTGGCTGCAGGGCCCAGGAGTCCCGGAGTTGGTGTTGGATCACTGTTCCCAACACAGCTATCTGCAGGGTCTGGGGTATCCCAAATCTTGTGCTGGCATACTGATGGGCAGGGTCAGGACCCAGCTGGGTCCATGGCTGCTTCTGGCCTGCGATTGAGTGTTCTGGTCACACAGGCTGCTGGGCTGCGGTATTCCTGGAGCTGGTGTATGCCTGTTGGTGTATGAGGCTGATCCCGAGGCTGATCCCAAGGCTCGAGCAGGTTTGCTGTTGGGTAGGTCCAAGCTCCATCCAGTCCCTGTGCAGTAATCACCTGCCGATGGGTGAGGCTGATTCCAAGGCCAGAGCAGGCTCACTTGTCAGAGGGACCAGGGATTCTGGGGCTGGTGCCTGCCCACTGGTGGGTGGAGTTGGGATCCAGGGTCTCTGTTTGGAGGGTCCTGGGTCTTGTGCCTGTGCACTGAGGTGTGGAGGCTGGTGCTGGGGCTTTTGGGGGCTGGGGCCATGTCTGGGGCAGCTGTGCATTGAGAGGGTCTGAAGGCAACCTGTTAGCTGTTGGATGAGGCTGTGCCCCTGCTCAGTTAGTGGCTTGGCCTGCAGCAACATAGTGCTTTTGTCTATAGTCTGGTGGAAATGGGTGTGGCTCAGTCCTGAGGCTGATAAGCTAGAGGGAGGATTCTAAAATTATGCTTGCCAGTACCAGTGTCCACGAGGTAGAAGGATCTCCCAAAATGGCTGCCCCAGTGTCTGTGTCCCTGAGGGTGTGCTACTGTCTCTCCGGGAGACTCTCCAAGATCAGGAAGTAGGTGTGACCCAGCATCCTTTCAAATGACTGCTTCTGTTCTGATTTCCAGAACCTGTGTGATTTTGAGGGCATCCTTTAAGAGTGGAATCTCTATTTCCCACAACCCTCGGGCTCTCTGGAAAATAAGCCCTACTGGTCTTCAAAGCCCAACTTTCTAGGGACTCCTCTTCCCAGCGCAGGATCCCTGGGCTTGGGAGCCCAATGTTGGGTTCATACCTTTTGCTACCTGGGAGCACCTCTGAAATTGTAATTATTTTCCCATTTGTGTGCCACCCGCCTGGTGGTATGGGTCTTGACTCTACTGAGATTTTGCCCTTCCTTCCTGTCTTCTTGTGGTGCCTTCATTTTTATTTTTATTTATTTATTTTTTGTGCTGCCTTCTTTATGTCTTTAGCTGTAAAAGATCTTTAATGCTAGGTCCCGGCCTTTTTCATCAATCACTGTTCTGTAAACAGCTGTCACTTTGATGTGCCCATGAGAGGTGTCGAGCTCTGGGTCTTTCTATGCCACCATCTTGGACAATCTCTCCACTTCATTCTTAAATCATATGATTTAATTTTTCTTAGTATCCTATTTGATTTGTGACAGTTTGAAATTTATTATCACTCATGTTTACTTCACCTGTTTTAAAAAATTGGAGAGTGGGTTCATTCATTTTGAAATGAGGGTAGTGACCTGTGAATGTCCACACCCCAAAAATCAAGGATATGACAAAAGCCTTTTCTACCAGTGTTACCTTCAAACTCTGCACTCCACCCCAGCCTGGGGATTAACCTCTTGTACCCATGCTCACCCTCTGTTTTTGGACTGTTAACCATCATTGCATCTGTATGTGCGTTGACAAAGTGAGTTATAGTCTTTCCAGGGTATTTTTTTTGTTCTCTTGTTTTTGCTTTAGGGAACAGTCCTACTATGAATGTACATTTACTGGTCTGCTGAAGTTCATATATAAACCTGTCAAGCACATTACCAGAATTGGAATTGCTTGTGTGTACACTTTGATAAATTTTAGAGACAATGGTAGAACAGAAGTAAACTGTATTTCAAATCCCACCATATTCTCACACCATGAAAACCCTTCCCTTTTTAATATATTTGTGTGTGGTTTATCATTATGCCCATACTATATTTCCCAGAGATGGGTGTTATGTTTCTTGCTAAAATATTTACTGTATTGTTTGAAGTCAGGCTTTTAGTGGTTTTAGCATGATCATATTTCCATGAACTTGCAAATACAACATCTTCTCTCACACTGCCTTTTACTCCCTGCTCATTTATATTCAAGACCAATAGCATAGAACACCCAGAAATAAACCCTGATATATGGCCAAATGATTTCTGACAAGTTGCTAAGAACTTTCAAAGTAGAAAGGATAGTCTATTCAACAAACGGTGCTGAGAACTCTTGTTGTAAACATGCAAAAGAAGGAAGATGGACCCTTACCTCACATCATATACAAAAATTAGTGAACATGTATTAATGAAAATTAATGAAATATAAGAAACTAAATATAAGACCTAATAAAATAAAAAGTCTTAGAAAACAACACAGGACAAGAGCTTCATGACAGTGGATATGGCAGTGTTTTCCTCAATGTGAAACGAAGGAACAACAAAGCACAGCTGACAAAAAAATAAACAATTTGCAGTACATTTTTTAAAAATGTGTATCAAAGAAATGTAAACAGAATAAAAGGGCAACCCACAAGATGGGAGAAAATATTTGAAAACCATATATCTGACAAGAGATTTCTATTCAGAATATACAGAGAACTCCTACAACTCAGCAAAAAGCAAATGCCCTGATTCAAAAATGGATAAAAGAGGGGCTTCCCTGGTGGCGCAGTGGTTGAAAGGCCGCCTGCCAATGCAGGGGACACGGGTTCGTGCCCCGGTCTGGGAAGATCCCACATGCTGCGGAGCGGCTGGGCCAGTGAGCCATGGCTGCTGAGCCTGCGCGTCCGGAGCCTGTGCTCCACAACGGGAAGAGGCCACAACAGTGAGAGGCCCGCATACCACAAAAAGAGAAAAAAAAAAAAAATGGATAAAAGAATAGATGGTTCTTCAAAAAAGATGTGCAAATGATTAAGCACTTGAAAAAATGCTCCATATCACTAAACACACGTTTATATATTTGTGTGTGTACACACACACACAAACACACACACACAAGCAGAAAACAAGTATTGGTGGGGATGTGAAGAAATTGGAACCATTGTGCTATGTCAGTGGGAATGCAGAATGATACAGCTGCTTTGCAAAATAGTATGGCAATTTTTCAGGTATTGAAAAATAGAATTACTACATGATCCAGTAATTTTACTATGAGGTATACCCAAAGGAACTGAAATCAGGGTTTTAAAGAAATATTTGTACTCCAATGTTTATAGCAGTAATAATCAAGCTAAAATATGAAAGCAACCTAAGTGTTCATCCACTAGTTCCTGGATAAGCAAAGTGTGGTATACCCATATAATAGAATATTATTCACACTTAAGAAGGAAAAGATCTAGGAATATGCTACAACATGGATGAATCTTGAGGACATTTAGCTACCAAAAATGCCACTTTTGTGACTTTTAACGAGTCATAACAATACTCCTTATTTCAGTTATATGGAGTACTTAGCATAGTCAAAATTATAAAAATTGAGAGGGTAATGATACTTTTCCAGAGGTTACAGAACAGAAAGGAAAGTTATCTTTAAAGGACATAGAGTTACAGCTTTAAAAGATAGAAAAGAGTTAGAAAGATAAATGGTGATATTGGCTGCCCAGTAATGTGAATGTATTTAATATCACTGAATGGTGCACTTTATAATAACTAACATGTTATATTTTATGTTATTTGATTTTTACCAACATACAAAATTGGGAGAGAATATAATATCAGGAAAGGGAGTGGACCTGGGATGGAGCAGAGAATAGTCAGAAGGGTGAGATGCTGCACGTGCTGAAGAAGAAGAGGCAAGCGTCTTCATTGGCCAGAAGAGACTTCATAAAAAAGAAAAAAAAAATACTCTGAGGGTGCATTAGATAGATATCTGTGGGTGTACTGCTCTCTCCCATGGGTTATCTTAAACAGTCTTTAATAAAATCCATAAGGCTGGCTGAGGCTTTTTTTAAAACTTGATTCCCTAGGAGATAATTAGAGTGGGGCACTTAAGTCTATGTCTAGGTTGACAGGTTTTGCAGGGAAGATGAACTTGAGAACAGTGGAGATACTGAGAGTATAAGTACATGGAAATTAGAGAAAAATAATAAAGGGAATTAGGAAAACTTTAGATTTCTAAGGTCATGGATTACTGAGTCAGACTTGAGATTTCTAAGGAGTTATATACACAGCTGGTATTTGGATTATTTGTTGATAAAGTGGAAAAACTAGAGTTCTTCCCAAGTGTAGGTAAGATATAATGAGAGGATGGAGGTGGAACGTAGGGAGGCCCAGAGAAAAGTGGGAAGGTCATACTGGGCCAAGATGGTGGTAATATCCAGCAGAACAGACGGTAGGGCAGAATATAGATTCATGGTTTTTGTTTCGGCTCCCCACCTCACCCTTAATAATTCTTTGGGAATATTTCATTGCTCTGTGATGCAGGTACAGAATTCTAGTGAGGAGCATGCACCCTCTGTGTCCAGCTGTCTGAGTCCTCAGTGTGCTTCAAATGATGGAGACCTATTGCTTCTTTATGAGAACAGTTAGTACCTCATCGCTAAGCTTAAGCTGGAGCTTATGCAATATTGATTCCATTTTATATATACTGTTGGCATGGAGGTTCCTCCTCCTCTTTTCTTGACCATTATGGAATGAATCTATATTTCTCAATATTTGGGTATATCAGATAAATACATTAAGTAAAGACATCTTATACATTGCTCTGTGACTAGTTTGCTCGTTCTTGTTTCTCTTTTACCTTTACTAAATTAGCACAGGGAGAGACCTTGAAATGTTCTAATCAGGAGAGATTAGAGCATCATATTTCTAGAGAGGTTGGTTGGACAGAGCAGGGGTCCCAGTGAGAATCAAAGCTTCTGTTTCTACTTGGAAGTGTACCTGTATAGGGTAAATGGCTCCAGGAAACATCCTAGAATGTTCCAAGGTCCCTGCAGGAGATCATTAAGAGAGGCAGGACCTGGTACCAGATCAGTGTACTATGACATGTGGGTCAGTCATCTGATGTGAGATTCTCAGAGCCAATCCCATATGGCAGGGCTGAGTGCAGAGTGATGAAGAACCCGTGAAAGCCACTGATTACATGTTAAAGATGAAACTCTGATATCAGGGAGAATTTTCTTACCTGACTGAATGTCATCCTTCTGTGGGTATGAGAGTCTGTGCTTCTCTTCTGTTGATGACCACTGACTGAAAATCACTAGAGGATCATGTCTAGACAGCATTCTTTATTTAATTTCTTAAAGAAGAAAACATTTTTATCCACTTTCAAATTGAGGATCAAGGGGAATGACATCAGTGAAAATGTCAGAGTAGGGAACTCTGGCTTGCCTCCATCCCCAGAAACATAGGTGGTAAAACCTGTCAGAAATGATCTTATCAACACATGTAAGTTTTCTTTTCTTTTTTCCATGTAGATGTATCTTCCACTGAAACTTTACTTACTACAGGATGTGGAGAATAAAAGAGGAAGTAGAAACCGTGTTTCCTGATGAGAGAATCACTAAGTCACATTAGCAGTGCTGGGCTGTGTCTTACTGACCACGCGGTAATTAAAAAAACAAACACTTTTTTTTTTTTTGGTAAGTCAGTTCTGACATTTCATAGTTAAAGACAAAGTAACAGATACAGGTTTAGATTTACTAGAATTGAGTATAATTTTGATTGTACCTGTGTTGAATATATGAGCATGACCTGCTACAAAACTTCATTATACTTATTTCCACAACTGACAAATTCCATTTTTCCATTCCTGATATGTTGCATGTAAGGAATGCATAAGTCACTAACCCCAGCTGGTCACAGGTAAACTCTGCTGCATGGATTACTTGCATGCATTACTTTCCTGCTGTAAGACCCTACATTCTCGAGGGTTTTGTTTTCTTGTTTTCTTTGGATAAAGGTTAGAAAATCACCTAATTTTATGAAAAATATATAAACTGAATTTGCATATTCTTCAGTTTTTTATTTAGCCATTCTCTTTCAAGTCCTAAGTGCAAATATTAAAGTGATTTCCAAGAGGGTGGTAAATAAGACAGCTACCTTTATGCTCCAAACTTAGCAATAAATCATAATACAATTGTAAATGCGTTATTGTGTGATCAATATATAGATACTTATGTAAATGCAGTTTTAGTAATGCTTTGTGGAGAGCTTCAGAATCTAGGTATTAAAAAAAAAGGAGTTCTTAAAACATTCAGGGAATTATAGCCAAGTCTTTGTGTCTATAATTAGCAATCTGAAATGATGCATTTTCCCAGAAATAAACTAGGCATGAAATTGTAGGAAAAAGGTACATGAAATGAAACAGCATTGTGAGATGACCATACAAGTAAAAGAATATTCTCAGAGAATAATGAACAGTGTGGAGTTTAGCAGAAAGGTAATACAAATTCAGAGAGTAAATCTTTGGAGAGCATAATTATGAGTTCCTCATACTTCATCTTTGGAGAGATGGTAGTCATTTGAAATAGGATGTTATAAGGTGACGTTAACATACTTAAATACTTTCATTTAGAAATGGCCACTTAGAACCAGAATAAATGAAAGAAAACACAAAATTATGTTTTTGTTGATTTTTAAAGACCTCAGGTGAGTGTTGACAATTTAAAAATATATAAGGTCTTGAGTAAAGCGGCATGGAATATGAGATCTGTATTTGTACTGCCTTGGGAGATCTACCTAGGAAAACTTTGGTATGATTTATGTCAGAGAATGTTTTGCTTATGTTCTCTTCTAGGAGTTTTATGGTGTCATGTCTTATATTTAAGCATATATGCCATTTTGAGTTTATTTTTGTGTATAGTGTGAGGGTATGTTCTAACTTCATTGATTTGCATGTGGCTGTCCAACTTTCCAAACACCACCTGCTGAAGAGACTGTGTTTTTCCCATTATATATTCTTGACTCCTTTGTCAAAGGTTAATTGACCATAGGTGTGTGGGTTTACTTCTGGGCTCTCTAGTCTGTTCCATTGATCCATACATCTGTTTTTGTGCCAATACCATGTGGTTTTGATTACTGTAACTTTGTAGTACTGTCTGAAGTCAGGGAGGGTTATGCCTCCTGCTTTGTTCTTTTTCCTCAGGATTGTGTTGACAATTCTGAATTTTTATTGTTCCATATACATTTTAGGATTATTTTTTCTAGTTCTGTGAAAAATGTCACAGGTAATTTGTCAGGGGTCACATTAAATCTGTAGATCGCTTTGGGTAGTATGTCTATTTTAACACTATTCATCTTCCAGTCTAAGAGCATGGGATGTCTTTGCATTTCTTTGACTCATCTTCAATTTCCTTTACTAATGTTTTGTAGTTCTCAACATATAAGTCTTTCACCTCCTTGGTGAGGTTTATTCCTAAGTATTTTAATTTTTTTGATGCCATTTAAAAAGGGATTGTTTTTTTACATTCCCTTTCTGATATTTCATTGTTAGTGTAAAGAAATGCAAACAATTTATGTATGTTAATCTTGTATCTATCCTGCTACTTTGCTGAATTTGTTTATCACTTCTAGTAGTTTTTGAGTGGAATTTTTAGGGTTTCCTTTATATATATTATCATATCATCTGCATATAATGACAATTTTGCCTCTTCCCTTCCAATTTGGATACCTTTTATTTCTTTTTCTTGTCTGACTGCTGTGGCTAGGACTTCTAATACTATGTTGAAGAAAAGTGGTGACAGTGGGCATCCTTCTCTTGTTCCAGATTTTAGTGGGAAGGCTTCCAGCTTTTGAACACTGAGTATTATATTAGCTGTGGGTTTGTCGTATATAGCTCTTATTATGTTGAGATATGTTCTCTCTATACCCACTTTGATAATAGTTTTTATCATGTATGGATGTTGAATTTTTTCAAATGCTTTTTCAGCATCTATTGAGATGATCATTTGTTTTTTGTTTTTCCTTTGTTGATGGGGTGTATTACATTGATTGATTTGCATACGTTGAAAGGTCTTTGTGACCCTGGGGTGAATCAAATTTGATTGTGGTGTATGATCTTGTTATGTGTTGTCGGAGTCCGTTTTCTAATCTTCTGTTAAGAATTTTTGCATCTATATTTATCAAAGATATTGGCCTGTAATTTTCTTTTTTGGCAGTGTCTTTCTTTTTGTTTTTTTTTTAAGTCTTTATTGAATTTGTCACAATATTGCTTCGGCTTTATGTTTCGGTTTCTTGTCTGCAAGGCATGTGGGAATCTTAGCTCCCCAACCAAGGATTGAACCCACACTCCCTACAATGGAAGGTGAAATCTTAACTGCTGGAGTGCCAGAAAAGTCTCCATCTGATTTTTTTAAAATAAATTTATTTATTTTATTTATTTATTTTTGGCTGCATTGGGTCTTCGTTGCTGTGCATGGGCTTTCTCTAGTCGCGGCAAGCAGTGCCTTCTCTTCGTTGCGGTGCGTGGGCTTAAATGTGGTGGCTTCTCTTGTCGCAGAGCATGGGTTCTAGGTGCACAGGCTTCAGTAGTTGTGGCTCACGGGCTCTAGACTGCAAGCTCAGTAGCTGTGGTGCGCGGGCTTAGTTGCTCCACAGCACGTGGTATCTTCCCAGACCACGGATTGAACCTGTGTCCCTTGAGGTGGCAGGCGGATTCTTAACCCCTGTGCCACCAGGGAAGCCCCCCATCTGGTTTTGATATCAGGGTGATGATGGCTTCATAGAATGTCTTTGGAAGCACTCCTTACTCTTCAATCTTCTAGAAGAGTTTGAGAATAATCAGTATAAGTTCTTCTTTGTATGTCTGGTAGAATTTGCCTGTGAAACCATCTGATCCTGGACTTTTGTTGGTAGGGAGTTTTTTAAATTACAGATTCTATTTCACTTCTAGTGATCAGTCTGTTCAAGTTATCTATTTCTTCTTGATTCAGATTTTTCAGCTGTAAACACACATACATTTTTAGATTATGTTAGCACCTAAATACTTACCATGTATTAGACCACAAAAAAGCAAAGAAAAAATATTAAAATATTTTTTTCAAATAGAAAAAGGTATTGAAATATTGTTTAAGAAATTGAGATACGGCTTCCCTGGTGGTGCAGAGGTTAAGAATCTGCCTGCCAGCTCTATTTACAATAGACAGGAGATGGAAACAACCTAAGTGCCCATCATCAGATGAAAGGATAAAGAAGATGTGGCACATATATACAATGGAATATTGTACTTTACCCTTTTGTATCACATTAGAAGATTGGTTTTTGTTGTTCATAAGATGACAGGCTTCCTGGGCATGTGACTGGTCAACACTGAAAGTGGTCATTTTGGTGATCTGTTCTCTCTTAATAAATGCTACAGTGTCACTCAGAAGATCATGGTGGTCCCGACACAAAATCGACAGGGCAAGAATCAGGAGGGAAGGGTT
>RJWK010013211.1:0-39297 GCA_004363435.1 Platanista minor
CCATAAAAAGAAACGAAATGGAGATATTTGTAATGAGGTGGATGGACCTAGAGTCTGTCATACAGAGTGAAGTAAGTCAGAAAGAGAAAGACAAATACCGTATGCTAACACATATATATGGAATCTAAGAAAAAAAGAAGTGTCATGAAGGGCCTGGGGGCAGGACAGGAATAAAGACACAGACCTACTAGAGAATGGATTTGAGGATATGGGGAGGGGGAAGGGTAAGCTGTGATAAAGTGAGAGAGTGGCATGGACATATGTACACTACCAAACATAAAATAGATAGCTAGTGTGAAACAGCTGCATGGCACAGGGAGATCAGCTCAGTGCTTTGTGATCCCCTGGATGGGTGGGATGGGGAGGGTGGGAAGGAGGGAGACGCAAGAGGGAGGAGATATGGGAACATATGTATATGTATAATTGATTTACTTTGTTATAAAGCAGAAACTAACACCATTGTAAAGCAATTATACTCCAATAAAGATGTTAAAAAAAAAAAAACAAATCAAAGGGTACATCTCACACATAATACCAATAAGAGAGGAATAAGTACCAATAAGTACCATAAGTACCAATAAAAGAGGAAAGAATGAAGCAGAAGAAATATTTGAAGTTAAAATGGCTGATAAATTTCCAGATTAATGAGAGACACCAAACCACACATCCAGGGTGCTCAGAGAACACCAAATAGGTTAAATACTTAACAAAGTAAACAAAAGTGACAGCTAGGCATGTCATATTCAAACTGCAGAAAGCCAAAGACAAAGAGAAAATCTTGAAAGAAACCAGAGGGAGAAAAACACCATACCTATAGAGGAACAAAGATGAGAATTAATAGGGTCAGACATCACATTAGAAGATAAGAAGAGAGTAAAGTGAAATATTTTAAGAAGTAAAAGAAAAAAAACAACAACCTGGAATTCTATATTCAGTGAAATCATCCTTAAAAGAAGTAGAAGTAAAGACTTTCTCAGATAAACAAAATCTGAGGAGTTAATTGACCTGAGAACTGCCTGAAAGAACTGTTAAAATACAGTATTAAGGAGAAAGAAAATGATATAGGTCAGAAACTAGGATTTACATAAACAGCATAGGAGAAGTATAAGTGAAGTAAAATAAAATCTTTTACTTATTCTTTAATGATCTAAATGTAACTAAGGTAATAATATTAACAATATACTCATGTATGCAGTAACTATAATATCTAAGTGAAATAAATAATAGTAATACCTTAAGGGACAAGAAGTAGGAATTGGGGATGCTCTATTATAAATGCAGCCTACATGCAAAACGGTATAGTGTTATTTGAACATTGACTTGGATTAATTAAAAATATATATTAGAAACTGTAGAGCAACCACTAAAATTTTGAAAAGTATAACTGATATGCTAAGAGAGGAGATAACTGGAATATGAAATTCCCAATTAAAACTAGAAGAGACAAAGAGATGGAAAAAAATAAATACAACAGACAGAAAACTGTTACAAACATGATAGATATTAATCCAACTATATAAATGATCACTTAAAATATGAAAGATCTAAATACACTAATTCAAAGACAGAGATTGTCAGAATGGATAAAAAATAGAGCCAACTCTATGTTGTATACAAGAAAGCCATTTTAAATATAAAGACTCAGATTAAAAGTAAGGGGATATAAAAATATATATGATGTGAATACTTACCAGAAAAAGCTGGAGTTAGGTATATTAATTTCAGACAAAGCAGACTTCAGAAGAAAAGCAATTCAGGCATAAAGAAGAACATTATGTAATGAAAAAGTCAATTCTCCAAGAAGATCTAATAATCCAAACATGTATGAATCAAAACAGTGTCAAGATATGTGTGGCAAACACAGATACAACAGCAAAGGGAAATGGGCAACTCCACTATTACAGTTAGACACTTCAAAACTACTCTTACAGTAATTGATAGTTTAATGAGGCAGAAAATCATTGAAGATATACTTAACCTGAATATTCTCTGTATTTAATTACTTGTACATGTATTTCCACCATCATTTGTCCTATATCTACGTGAGTATTACATAAAAGTTTAAGTGGAGTGAAAGATATCCTAGCCAGGCAAAAGACCTATTTTATTCTTGCTTTGATTACCAAAACAGTGGTTTGTAAAGGTAATTAGAGTTTGAAGAAGTGGTCATAATGATAATGCTGAAGATTATGTATCAAAAACAAAGCAGAGTACTGTCCAAAAATCTAGAGGTAATCAGTGCTAGATATTCTCAGTGACACTTAGATTTTATAGACGTACACTTAATGCTATTAAAACACCATTATTATTTAAATAAGAAAAATAAATTGTAATTGTTAAAAGCTATAATTTTAACCCATTATTAACCCAATGAAACACTTGATTTTTAAAGCAATTTCTGTTTTTTGGAGTCTTAGAGAAATTATTAGTGTATTATATTGCACTATATTTTTCAGGGTAAGACTAGCTGCCATATTTGATGATTTCAGTGGTTTAACACAATAGAAATTTAATTTACCATATTCTAAGTCAGGTCAGACAACTGTCCTAGGCAGCCCTCCTCTAAATGCTAACCAGGGATCTATTGCTGCTAGATAGATGCATGTATTGGGATAGAGAAGAAATGGAAGATTGTGGGAGATGACAAGCAGTAAGCATCACTTGTGCCCACATTCCTATGATTAAAACTCAAATATGTTGTCTCTCTTAAATGCTCAAGTTTTGTGGACACATAGTGTTATCTCTGCCACATGAATATATCAGAAAGTTATTCTAATAAACTGCAGTCTACAAAGGTAATACAATGGAGAAAAGATAGACTTCAAAAAATGGTGCTGGAATAACTGGGTTTCCACATGCAAAATAATGAATATAGGCATAAACCTTACACCCTTCACAAAAATTAACTCAAGATGAATAAATTAACAAAAATTATATAGCTTCTAGAAGATAACATAGGAGATAATCTAGATGACCTTGGATTTGGTGATTACTTTTTAGATGGAATACCAAAGGCGCACAATCCATGAAAGAAAGAATTAATAAGCAGGACTTCAGTAAAATTAGAAATTTCTGTTCTGCATAAGACAATGTCAAAAGAATGAAAAAGACAAGCCACAGACTTGGAGAAAGTACTGCAAAAGTTATCTTTGGTAAAGGAGGTATCCAAAATATACAAAGAACCCCTAAAACTCAGCAAGATCACAAAAAACCCATTTAAAAAATGGGCCAAAGACCTTAACAGACTCCTCATCGAAGAAGATATAGATATCCCAAATAAGTATATATAAAAAAGTCAAAAGTCATATATCATTAAGAGAATTCATATTATAATAAAGCAATGAAATACCACTATATACCTTTAGAATGGCCAAAATCCATAACATTGACAGCACCAAATATATTGCCGGTGGGAATGGAAGTGGTACAGCCACTTTGAAAGAGTTTGGTGGTATCCTATGAAATTAAACATACTCTTACAACACGGTCCAGCAATTTCACTCTGATATTTACTCAGAGGAGGTGAAACAGTATTATCAATACAAAAACCTGTACACAGATATTTGTAGCAGTTTTATTATTTTTTGACAGGTTTAAAAATTTTATTGTAAAATATATGTGACATAATATTCACCATGTTAACCATTTTCATACGTATAGTCCACTGACATGAGGACATTCACACCAATGTGGTGATCACTACCATCAATCTCCAGAACTTTTTTCTTCCCAAACTGAAAATCAGTACCCACTGAATAAATAGCTCCCCATTCCTCCCCTCTCCCCCTGTCTTATGGAAACCACCATTCCACTTTCTAAGCACATAAGTCTGTGAGTTTGATTACTCTAGAAATGTCATATAAATGGAATCATGCAGTGTATGTCTTTTCTGACTGGTTTATTTTACTTGGCATGATGTCCTCAAAGTTGTATCAGAATTTCATTCCTTTTTAAGGTTAAATAATATTCCATTGTATGTGTACACCACATTTTGTTGATCCATTCATCTACTGATGGAAACTTGGGTTGCATCCATATTTTGGCTTTTGTGAATAGCTTGTAGCAGCTTTATTCATGATTGACAAAACTTGGAAGTATCCAAGATGCCATTCAGTAGTAAATGGATAATAAACCCTGCTATATCCAGTCAATAGAACATTATCTAGCACTAAAAAGAAATGAATTATCAGTCCATGAAAAGACATGGATGAAACTTACATGCATATAACTAAATGAGAGAGGTCAATCTAAAAAGGCTCCATACTGTATGATTCCAACTATATGACATTCTGGAAAAGGCAAAACTGTGGTGATAGTAAAAAAAACTCAGTGGTTGCCTGGGATTAGGGGGAAGGGATGAATAGGCAGAGCACAGAGGATTTTTAAGCAGTGAGAATACTCTGTATGCTTCTATAGTGGTGGTTACACGTCTTTATGTATTTGTCCAAGCCCAAAGAATATATAACACAAAGAGTGAACCGTAATGTAAACTATGGACTCTGGGTGATAATGATGTGTCAGTGCAGGTTCATCAGTTGTAACAAATGGACCACTCTGGTTGGGGATGTTGATAATGAGGAAGGCTATGCATACGATGGGGGCAGGGGCTATACTTATAAGAAATCTCTGTACTTTCGATTTTGCTGTGAACTTAAAACTGCTCCAAAAAATAGTCCATTCGAAAAAATTTTTTTCAGTCTTTAAAGTAACACTATTTTACTTGTGAATAGAACCGGAATTTGTAATTCATATTAGTTCAAAGCTATCAAAAATTCCAGTCACTTACAAATCACCTAAGATTAGATTAAAAGATAGAAGCCATAATTTGAAGAAATTGTAGTTTAGCCTTGTAAAACCACCTTAAAAATAACTGCCAAACTTAAATTTTATTACATAAATTTTGTGATGTGTTGCATGTTTTCTATTCAATGCAGTAGACTAGAATCAAAGATGGTAGTAACTCTTCCAATGTTCCCCCCTAAAATTGATGTGTAAGCCATAGGAATTGACCATTTTCAAACTTGTAACAATTTATCAATGTTATTATTATAATTTTTTCTCTGGCAGGATATATTTTAAAATTTTCTTTATTTTCTCTGTATGCAGCACTAGTTTACAAGTATTTTTTTTAAATAATCTTTGACTCCAGAACATTTATAAATTGATATGCCCTGAGTTTGCAGTCAGAGATTAGGATGATGCTGTTTTATAAAATTTTAGAAAGTTTTTTATTTCTCTAGCTCATGTAATAGTTTCCTTCTTCTTGAAAACTAAAATCTGTTTTCACAATCTGTTTATCTCTAAATTAAGTACTAGATTTCCTGCAATTTTTTTTCTTTTTCCAAATTATGACAGCCATTGAACAAGATGAAAATGTGTCATATCACCACTTACTATATATTCCCAGCATATTTACATATAATTCCCCAAATTATCTTTAGGTATTAAAATAAAATATTATTGAAGAAAAAAGTGATGTCTTAATGTAACTGGTTTTAAATTTGTGCAAACTGATAGTTTTTTTGCCCAGCTTAAATGACTGACAAACCTCTTTAAAATGAGGTTTCCATTATAAAAAATGTGATCATTATTTGAGCACTGCAGCAGGGTAATAGATAATAACAAGGGGTCAGAATAAGCTTTCTTCAAAATAATTTGTATGTCTTAATGAGAATGACTAACTTACTAGCAATGATATTTAATATAATTTGGAACATACGATCATCACATTTACATTTAGTAAATAAATATGTATAGTTTTACTGTTGAACGTACAATTTTTATATAAATATTTTTAAAATTATGTTAATGTCTGTGCTGAAGTTCATATTATAGAACTAATACAAGAGAAAGGCCAAAAAACAAAGGAAAGAAAAAGAAGTTTTACAGAGATTAGAATTGGCATGCCCTTCAACTGTTAGAGTTTATTTTTCCTTTAGTTAAAAAGAATCATTTGAGTAAAATACATAAATATTAAAAAGGCAATTATGCTTTGTTACCAGGACGACAGAAACGAAGCTCATGATAAAATAATGGGAATAATTTACAGCTCAGTGGGACAACCGTAGAGACAATAATCTAATGGAAAAGGCACAGTTATCTAAAAAGAAAATAAGATCTCTTATCTAAGCCTATCTTTAATTTCAACATAGTGAACCAGATGATAGTAAAGAACCCCACATTTCAAAGATGTTTTCAGTAATTCATGGGTGATTATGAAGTAACATAACTACTTTAATGCAAAGAGATTCCCCTGAATAGACCAGCAATTCAATTCTAGGAAGAAAATGCTTTTGCTTCCTCAGAAACACTTTGATGTTCTCTAATAAGTGATGGGTCCACGCAAAATCCCTTAGACTGCAGGTAGGTCTGACCCAACTATTAAAATTCCACAGCTATAGTTACAAGTGTGTAATATGAACAGCAAAACATAAAACCTCCCCAGCTGAGCCTCAGAAGTTAGAAAATACTTTCAGCCTGTGTTAAAAAAAAAAAAAAAGTACATTTAAAATTAGCTTAATCTGCCATCTCTTCCAATGATAGCCGATAAATATTTTGAATAAGAATTTAGTAGTCGGGGAAATGTGATTCATTTGTAATTCAAGACCAGATGAGTAAAACATAAAACTAAAATCAAGAATAGAATTGCACAAACAGGACTGGAACTAATAATAGGTCTGCTATAATGGATGCTTATCACTTTAGTCAATAATGCAAATCTACATTGAGCTGTGGTACTTCTGATAAGTTTTGACCACATTTATATGAAAGACTGGCATCCTCACATATCTTAAGTAGCCATAATAATGTAAGGAGAACCCATAATTTGCACCTTGGAGAATTTATCTAAATCTAAAAATGTGTTGGGGGAGAAGGACATGGATTGTGAAGGAGACCAGTGAGCATTCTTCTATTTATGAGATCATTGACTGTATTTTGATTGGAGATTAATGCAGCCCAATTTTCAAGACATTATTAACCCATAAAGAAGGAAGTTAGCCAGAGGACAAATAGAGTTGGGCTTCACAAGTATGAACAGTAGATGAGGGCTGGCACAAAGAGGAATGTTTATTTTAGTAATGATGCACATCAGGTTGTTTTTTTTTATGTATCTCTGGGGTCCTACAGAGAAAAAGAGCTGTAACAAAAGTAGGTGAAATGAAAGAACTTTGTCACTTTATGTCAGTTTAAGAAAATAAGAAAAGAATTCAGTTCTATTTTGTGGACTAGTAATGGACTACAGCATAATTCTTTGGGGTGGGGTTGGATGTAGGAGATTATATTCTACTACTTGAGCTCAGTATCTATCTACATAAAGTCCCTACAATATTAGAAACAAGAGAAATTCACCTGGATGGCCTGATTGTTTGAAAGTCTGGAGATCAACCTCAGGAGTGACAGAGGCTATCATGATGGTGATGAAGTGTCACCCAGAAGTGGCAGACAAGACATGGCTGTGATAGAAGAAAATGTAAATTGTGACCTTTGCAGAGGCCATGCAAAACTCTGCTGACCTACCGGAACCAGAATGGAAAAAATGTAAATGGCTCAGGTTTCAGAGACCAGAGAGTGGGGTATTTTGTTATTATGACTTTGCTCTATTGACAGGCTGGTGTGGCCAGGAGTGAGAATAATGTGAGATAATTTAGACGCTTTAAGAGTACTTACCTTCTTGAATATTCTGGGGCTTTGTAAATTTTGGATAAGTTAGTTTAAATAGCCCCTGCCAAGTATAAATGCAAATCATATCAGGAATAACCACTAATTTCATTGAGGAGCTGCAATGTACATTATCACATTTGATTTTCATAGCAACATTTGTAAGATAGGTATGAATGTCCCAGTCCCTCAGATGAAGCTAAGAGAGGTTCGGTAGTTTGTCAAGGTAGGAGTATATCCACTAGACAAATCTATGGCTGATTCTGGTGTCTTTGTTCTGTTACACCATGGACCCACAGAGAAGCCTAGAAAAAAAATTCCATCACTGTTTGCAAAAATCAATATTTCCAATTCCACATGAATACATAGGTGGTACATAAAGAAAAAGACTATTTTTGCTTAAGAAATAGTTGTATTTCCTTCTTTTTATGTTTTCTCATCAAAAACTTGAAATGTGAGAAAAGCTAATAAAATCCTCGCTGACCTCAAGATCCTATAGGATTAGTTTGTGATTTGACTTTCATGAACAAAGAACCAGTGAAAAAATACAAATCAAGGAATGTGTAATGGTGTTGACAGGCATCTTGCCTGGTTTCCTACCCTTAGGAGACTGTCATCGCACTTCATTGTCAGTTTATAAACATCATTGCTAAGTGGAGAGCAGAGATAATTCATTCAGTTCACTTAGGAAAACCTTGAACTTCAGGTCATCTAAACTAAATCTGTTTAAACCTCAAAAGTAATGAGAGAGCAAACATAAAATTACAGAAAATACTAATGCTATTTTCATATCAGGGAGTTCAGAATTACATTATGCAGGGAATATGATTAACTCCACTGAATTCCACCCTAAATATCATGTTAGAAGTATAAGATTTATCATTAACATAAACGGAACAAAAACACTGAGCTGAAGTATCTGCAGCATCGCCATCAACGGCCAATGGGAAAGAAAGAATCTTGCAAAGGAATGACAGGTGGTTAAAAAGTCAAAGGAAGTGATGAAAGCTATAATTAAAACCATAAACTGTAAGTAAAAGAGCATGTAAACTACAGAGCCATTTAGTCCACGGGTGAAAGAACTCAGAATAATTATATCAAGCTAAATAAAGAGCTCCTGCTTTCTTGCAAGCTCAAGCTAGAACAGATAAGGAAACTTCCAGACAGGAGCCAGGAAACCATTTTCTGCCGAGTCTGGCCTAATCACTGCTTGATTTCTAGTATCTTAAATTTCCTAAATTTCTCTTTCCAATGAGACAAAACATGTCTCCTTTACAGATATCTGGGAAAAACCAGTGAAATAAAAAAGCTGAAAAAAATATTTCTAAGAAAGACAGTACAATACAACTACATTTCCACTACAATCACAAGGCATGTTTGAAAACATCCAGAGTCTAAAGTAGAAAAACTCATATTGTGTTTTCTTCCTACTCTTGATCAGATGGCTAAATTTAAGGAAATCAGTTAACTTCCTAAGAACCTCAGTTTCCTCATACATAAAGTGCAAGTAAGGATAAGATACGGTTGAGTAGCTCAAATGAGAAAACATATTAATGTGCAATGTGGAAAATGTAACAATCATAGAAATAAGACTGATCATTTAAAAACTCACTTCCAATGATATAGAATAGGAATAGCAATGGTAGGAAGGTGACTATGAAACCTGTACATCCAAATTTGTCAGAAAACCAGGCAATGTTATCTATGTTTCAGTATCTCACCATCTATTAACATAGCTTTAAACAGTTTTCCCACTTTATTCTAGTCGACCCTCCAGCTTAATATCATCACTAATTTCATACAGTGAGAATCACATTTTAAAAAATAATTCCTGCTGCTTTATAACAGTCTAGTGCTATTGACTTTTTTGAAAAGATAAATGGAGGACCGTAAGGAAAGAGCTGCAGACTCTCAAAGTGGGGAAGCAGAGCATGAAAGTTTTTTTTTTTTAATAATAATGAAATTAATAGATTTGGAATTTCCTTCTTACAATTTCATGTCTAGATATTATAATTTATAAAACACTCCAATTATTTCATAATTCATTTGCAAATTCTTCCAAATCATTTTCAAGATGTATGGTTGCTCTGACAATGACCTGAAAGTCACCAATGTTACCTGCAGACATGTTTTGTTTGGTATGAATAGTGAATCTTTTCACAGAACAAAAAGTACATTTCCGGTGCCCATGAACTCCTGTGGGATTAAAATTAGGTCCTATTCACATTTAAGTCACTTGTTTAGATCCTGAAGGTATTTGAGTTTGTATCTATGGATGCAACTTGGAAGCTAAAAGTGAACAGTCCTAAATCTCTCCTAACTAAAAAGACCCTGAGTTATAAAGCCCATTAAATCCACATAATATATTTTAAACAGATACTTTCCTAATTTTCTTAATCTTGAATGTGTCCCATCTTCTCTTTAATTCTCAGATTTATTTCCAATCTTTGTAGTCGACATTAGGATAATCTATTTTCCTTCCTGAATAATCAGAAGTCATTCTAGGGAGTATAAGTCTGAGCATGACAAATTGAACCATCCCCACCCCACTCATCCAGAGCAGACTGCCACCACCAACATTTACTAAGTCTTAGGCTAATTTCAAAGTAACTCTATAGTAAGGTTTTTAATTTTTTTTATATTTTGGAGTAAGAATCATTCAAACCTTTTTTCTATGACCTTGGATTTATAGATTTTTAAGTCCGTAGTTGTAGTACTGTTTTACTGCTAAAGCATTCTCTACATAGTTTTTATAGATTACTAAATAATGGGAATGAATTCCTTCTAAAAGTGATGGTTAGAGTTGTTGAGATATTTTGCTTCTCAGAATAATGCTTCTTTTCTCACTAGTGTGCAATCCTCAGACTAACTCAAATATTTAGGCCAGTTGGTAGTTTTGGCTTTTCCTGGCTTGGATTTACAAAAACCTTAGTTTTTAGAGATGCAGAGATCTGCTGGCTTAGACAAAGCATATCATAAAACAGCAAAAGAGAGCTAGATTGTGTTTTCCTGACAAAGATCATCACAAAAAGAAAACGTGCTCACAGACGTACAAACACACAAACATACACACACTTTCCTCAATCTAGGCAGAAACAAGAAGAAAAGTAACGGGAAATATTAGCACATAAGTGTTGGCGGGTCCAGTAAAGAACTCAGGATTCAGGGCAGGAATCAAAGATTTCCACGCCCAAAAGTGCCATGGAAGAATCAGGATTTCCATATCCTTCAGGGTGGTAGACATAACGTAGAACTCCACTAGAACCAAAGGGACATGGGAACAGGAACAAGAAATCTCTCAGCGGCAAACTTTGTGGACAGAAGATCAAGCAGCAGATAGTGGCCCTCTTCCCGGATGCCAGATGCAGAAGGATTAATAGCAACTCCCACAAAGCCTATAAGCTCCCTCACCCCCAAATATTTGACCCAGCCCTGGGAAAATGGGTGTTGCCTTGTCTGAGAATGAGTTTCCACTGAGTAGTTAATAGGGATTAAAATTTGAAATATAGGGCTTCCCTGGTGGCACAGCGATTGAGAGTCCGCCTGCCGATGCAGAGGACGCGGGTTCGTGCCCCGGTCCAGGAAGATCCCACATGCCGCAGAGCAGCTGGGCCCGGGAGCCATGGCCGCTGAGCCTGCGAGCCCGGAGCCTGTGCTCTGCAACGGGAGAGGCCACAACAGTGAGAGGCCCGCATACCGCAAAAAAAAAAAAAAAATTGAAATATATTTGGGTATAGAAAATTGTTATATGCTGTATACAACTGAATTTTCACAGAGTTTCATATCTAGAATATGATTAATAAAAAACAAAGTAAAAAATGTTTTATTATTATATTTTGTTAATCATACTCTAGATATTAAATGCTCTGCAAAATGACTCAGGTGTGCACAGTAGGGTTAAATAGTTCCTTGTGCTTTCTAGTTACATCTGTATCACTGACTTCCAATGCACCATAAATGCAATTTCACATACTAAAATAATCCAGTATTAAGCAGGAAAGTAATACCGTTTTCAGTATCTTCATATGTTGATGGTAAATACTTGAGGTTAGTAGTAGGCTATACATATCACTTAGGTTAATGAAGTTAGTATGATCCAAGACATGTAGATATTAAATGTAGAGTATAGTAATATTAGGCTTGAACATTTAGCCAAGCACTAAATCTACCTTAGTGAGTTTCAGTCCAAAACTTCATTCTAACCTCTAGAGAATGCAACTCTCGTATAGTTAGAACATTTGGGTCCACTTTTTTGCACATGAGGTGTCTTGCTTCTTGACTTCCAAAACCTTTAAGCAATCTATTTCTTATAACATGAATCAAAGGTTTATTGGATATCTTCTGAACCACCTGGGTGAGTTAAGGGTAAAGGAATCTAAAATGTATTCCTTTCATTTAAAATACATATTAGCTTATAAACCAATTGAAAATTAGTTGGCATGAACATAGAGGAACTTGGCAGAAAACATTTCTCTGAACACAACACTTTGACAAAGTCCAAATGCAATAAAAAAAAATTGCCCAAAATTTTAGCCATGATTTGGCAAAATAGTCAAATAATAATTAAAAGAAACTACACTGAAATTAATCTGAAATAGTTAGCGATCTTTATTTTCAAAGGAAATGTAGCTTATGAAAGGCTTATGTGTCTTTTTCTACAATAATGGATCTTAACCTTTTCAAGCAATCATCTTTTATCATGTGATTATATCTGGGTCATATTCATGTGCCTCTGTGAATGAGTAATTGCTTCCTATTGCCCTTCTATGTGCTGTACAACCTGAAAGTAGAGCTAGGTGCCCTTCCTCCTCTGCACACAGGCACATGCTCATATGCAGGTGTGTGCACACATACACATACACCCAAGTGCATACACACACAGTATAAAAGAAAAACAGTCACTCCCTCCAAAAAATAAACCCTACTCCATGTATTTGTGCTTTTGAATATTATGACTATATCTATATACTGTGCTTCTAATCTACTGACAGAAGCATCTAACACAAGTGTAAAATTTCCTTCCTTCCAATGAAGTTTGCCAGATAAAATACAGTTTGCACAGCTAAATTTGAATTTAAGATAAACAGCAAATAATTTCTTGTAGTATAAGTATACCTCGTGCAATATTTGGAACATGCTTATATGCAAAAAAAAATTCATTCTTTATCTGAAATCAAATTTAACTGAATGTTCTGTTTTTCTTTCTAAATGTGAAAACTACTCCCAACACCTCTTTCTAAATGTATTTAGGAAAGCAAAGACTTCAATGAATAAGTAGTTCTCAAGCTCCTACTATGTATTGCATTCTCTTCAGTACTATAAGAACACACAATCTTCTCTCCTGGTCATCACATCCAGTCAGGGGACATAAAACTAACATGTGAAGAATGCAATATAGGTTAACTGCTAAATTATGTCAACCATCTATAAATGATCTGTTTATCGATGACAAATTTAATGTGGCCTCCTGAATTTAAAGTCGTTTTCATGATTGAGACGCACGTTGAAGGAAATGAAGGATTTTTCTATCTGGAAAAGGTATAAAGGTACAGTCCAGAGAAGAGTAAGGTTGAAGGCTTAGAGGAGAGAATGAGTACAATATGTTCAAAACACATTGCAGGTGCTCAAAAGATGGAAACAATTACTATTAGTCAAAGATGCTTAGGACTAAAATCTGAAATATATATATTCATATATATATATTTCATATATATATATATATGTCAAAAATTCCTTTCAGTCATTTGTAAAATGTGTTCCTTTACCTCAGAAACACAGAATCACAGACCTCCAAGCCTTGTAGTCTTTGACTCTCAGCAATACTTAGCCAGAATTGGATTTGAGATAAACAAGAGCATGGACTATGCTGATTCACTTTTTATTCCCAGCTCTTAGCACAATGTCTGGGCACAGTGTTCAGTAAATGTTTACAAAACAGATTAGGAAAAATGAAGAGAAGGGAGGGTTAGAGGAAGGAAAGAAGGGAGGAGGGGAAGAAGGAAGGAAAGAGCAATTGTTCAAGGCAGGGAGTTTTAGATATTCTAAAATTGAATTGTTATTTTAATTGATAATTTTTTTCCTCCTCCACCCAGCCCAGCCAGCACACACACTAACTTGTTCCCCTAAATGATAACTTTGTTTCAGGAATGAAAGATGGGAAGAGAATTTCAAAGATGCCAATGACACACAAGCAGGAATTCTGCTACCCTTTCCATTCATTTATTTTGGAGAATGTTACTTTAAATAGAAACAATATTTCAGGCATTTAGAAAATATCCAGTAAGATTCCAGGAAGGCAATTCTCTTAAAATCAATTTCCAGAAATCACTCTTCTACCAAAAACAAAAAGCAAAATTTAAGTAAATATGTTTAGAGAGTAATTACTATGAAGTTTTTAGAAGTACAACTTCTAGACATTCTAAAGATAAGGATCATGGGGTAAATGAGTTCATGCAATATTCACTGAAGATTCTTGAAGGGCAGATGGATGTAGTGTTTGCTTTCTAACAGAGAGCTTGTTGTGATGTATTGATTTCAGCATCAAGTCTAAAGGTTACTGCTGCAGCTGACAAGATACAACAGCTCACTGTCAGGCAGTGGATTTGTCCATTAGGATGAAGGAGATTTGAATATTTGCCCTACTTTTCAGGTTTTCAATCTCAAAATCATTATTTTACCATACACATATATATTAAAGATGAATATTGTTTTCCTTCCCTGTCCTCTTAATTTCTATCAGGTTATTAGTGACTCTCTTCGGTACTGGTACTAGTTAGATAAAGCCAAGTGATAAAGCAAGATGACCCTTGCTTACTGATCTACCATGTGGATATTTATTACATATAATAAGTAAGATGCAAAGACTCTGGAAATCTTGGCAGAATCAAAACGGTCCTGGTTATGGCATCTAAACACAGAGACTGACTGCTTTTGCCCTACCTTAAAAAATCTGAAAAAACCACTTACCAGACATTTTCACGATGTGAGACTAAGGTAAAATATAAAATAGCACATGCCATGGTATCTGAACCTAAAAATTCTGTGAAAAAAATGTCCTCCATGTTTTATTACCCAGACCAATGTCTACCAGTTTTACCACCTAGAGGCATGTTACACAGATAGAAATATTATATAGACCTCTTTTCATTTTGGGTGATGATTTTATACTATTTATATAAAATCACAATGCTTAATTTTTAGTTAATCAATACAAACTATATAAATATTTTTTTAAAAATCCAATGGTGTCACATCATCAAGAAAGAAAATGAAACAGAGCATCATTCCAGTTTTTTTCTAAGCATGTGTACTGAAAAATTAAGTAATTTATAGATCAATACATTTTATTTTAAAATGAGGTCATATCTATGTATTTCATTAAAAGACACTACATTTAATATTTCTTGAATTGTTAGGATAAAAAGAAATTGAAAAGAAACTGAAGTTTCAGATAAATCTTTCCTTGTTTAAAAAACAAAAAGGACTGTAATGCCTAAAATATTCCTTTTAGATTAAGAGATTGTGATAGACAATTTAGAACTGGAGCTGTTTTTTTCCCTCCAAGTTTCAATTTTATGTTATCAAAACGACTCCCCACTACAAAAGATGAGAAATCAGCACTTACATGTTTATTTTCTCTTTCCTTCCACCACTATCTGCTTTAAGATGGTCTATATTTATTTTTGATTTATCAAGTTTATAACACTTGCATTCTTTTCTGTAGGAATAAATCCTTCCGTTGTTTAAGCTGAGTGAGGGACTGTTGATTACTCTCAGTCCATTTTTCCATTAATATACTCTATTCCTGATTTCTGAATTTTGACTCATCATCTGGTTTGCTGAATTGAAACAGCAAGGTGCTTTTCAAGAGGATTATAAGGGATTTCCCTGTGCTCCTTTGTGCCTGATAATAACTGTCTACTGCCTTTATAAATATAAATTACCTTTGAACTTGAATTATAAATTGACTATATTTTTGGATATTTCTCCTTGGAATTTTGTAGATATTGCTCTGTTTTCTTCTGATACTAAATCTCACTTTGGAAAGTCTGAGGCAAACTTGATTTTTCATCTTTTATTAACTGGTTATCTTGCTGTGTGCATGAAAATTTCTTCAGTTATTTTTGAAATTCAATAAACTAGAACATGTCTCAGTGTATACCACTTTGTATCAATTTTTTATAGATCCTGTATGACTTTTTACAATATCAAAATTCATTTTTCATTTCATAGAAAGATTTTTACTACTGTCTCTGTGAATATATTTTTACTGTTCTATTTGTCGAATATTCAAGAGCAGCAACAGCACTCATACTTATGATGAAATGTATTCTTTCTGTCCTTTCTATCTTCCTAACTGCTTTACTGTCTGTCTTTTTTATTTCCCTCTGCATTCAAAATAATCTCATGACTTTCTTCTGTGGCAGTTATTTGAGTTTCATTCTCAACTTTTCTGATCCTGTTTTTTCCAATTCTTTTATTTGTTCAATTAATGGTATTGATTTGTTCCTCAATATGTTTCCATAGCTCAAAAATCTATTCCCTATTTTCTTAATGTGCTTCTGAATCCTTACTCTACTGAACTAGGTCCTTGTTAAATTCTTCTAACGTAGGAAGTACTCTTAGGGAGTTTATAAGCAAAAATGATTCTTTTTCTTTTGCTGGATTTCCTTCCTTCCTTCCTCCCTCCCTCCCTTCCTTTCTTCCCTCCTTCCCTCTTTCTTTTCTCTCATAATATGTTTTCATAGTTTTCATGCAGTTATGGATACAACTAGGGCTGGGAACAATTTTTGTTAGAGAACTTGAAATATTTACTGGTTACTGGGTAGGTAGACTTTTAAAAAAACTATCTATATTAAGATTTCATTTCATTAGTAGGTGACTGTGTCCTATTCCCAAGTGGTAGGGCAACCCTCAAGTTCTACATCACTTCTGATTTTACCACGGATCTATCGAAACTTTGAAGCCATGGTAGTATTTCCCACCTCTACTAGGCTCTTCAGATTTTTTTGTATGTTAAAGGCCTTCTATATGTATTCATATTCTCTCTCTCCCTCTCTTCCCCCTCTTCCTTCCCTTCTCTTCCCCCACCTTCTCTCTCCTCTTTCTTTCTCTCCCTCTACCTCCCCACCTCCTCTTTCACGCCCCCTGCAGTCTATCTACATATTCATTCTCCCTAAACCATGGTGTATCATTGATAATTTATGGAATTTTTCTTTTTTTGATTCATCATGTTCCCCTCTGTTATTTTGGATTTGGATGGCAGGGTTAGGCACTCCGTAATGCCTTTCAGAATGGTATGAGATTTTCTTTGATGTTTGTGTGTATCTGTGTGTGTGTGTGTGTGTGTGTGTGTGAATTTCACTGGATATTAGCTTCAGGACTTCCATAATCCAGTTTCACTCTGCCATATTTTATCAAATTATATGTGTTATGTTTCCTAAATAGTCTATAATTATTACACGAATAATTTCTGTCTTCAAAATCTATAAATTAACTTAAAAAAATCTACAAACCCAACAAAATTAAAATAATTTAATGCTTTAGATGATGTTTTATTCTGAAATGACATTGCTGTTCAGAGGTGAGTATTATGCTCACTGCTTCATCAGAGGTCGTTTTTGGTGAATTGATACTGTCTAGGTCCAGGAGATGGCTCAATTACCCCACTCTGTTTTTCTATTTAAACTAGACCTTTCTTTGATGTGAACATGTGTATTATTTGTTCATTATTTTACAAGTTTGATGTCACAGCAGCTGTGAACACTAAACTCACTTGGCAGTATTTGATGTAATGTGGTCTAAGATATGAGTTAAGGGAATTATTTTAAAATTTCATTGAAATGGAAACACAGCATTCCAAAAAGTAACTGAATAGACTTCTCAAGTACTACAGAAAGTATGGGTGCCAGCAATTTAGTTTAAGTCTTTGTATCTAGAGCTATGTAAGTGAAAGTACCAAGGCAGGTTGATCAGGAAACAGTTCATCTGAATTGAGGACACACAACAGTGCTCCAGCAACTTTATAGCTTTCATTTGCAAGTATGTGCTATCCAAGTCAAGTACTGAAAAATTAGCTATAAATTGAAACTCAGCCCCACACAGGAGTTTAAGACTTGCATATTCTGAAACATATTCTAAGGCATTTCAATTTACCACTTGTACACTTCCCTTCTAAAGTCCTGGATCCTTAAAATTTGTGATCCTTGGAGTTTTCATTTTCAGATCTGTATAATCAGCAACTACTTTGCTCTGTAAGGGGAAAGTAAAAATCCCATTGCACCACTAGTGCCATTTTTGATGTAGTTCTTTAACAAAATAAATAAATAAATAAGAACACACGTCAAGGATGAAATTATGCTGTTGTGGAGCCTCTAATTTTTCCATGAATGAATTGTAAAGTAAGCACAGGGTGAGGGGAAAGTGCTATATGCTCTTCTTCCAGAGGAGTGTGTCTTAACAACAAATCAGAAGTCACCTTTAAATGCTGACTACAAAGAAACCTCCAGTTGCTTATTCTGTGGAGGCAAGTTTTGCTTTCTTTTTGCTGAGCTGCCAAAAGGAGAGTATCTAAAAATAATTATTTCTGCCAGTTGAGTAATTAATGATGGCCTTACCAAACGACAATTGTACTGAATGGCATTAGGCAAGATGAATTCGATTTTTTTTTTTTGTAGATTTTTATTAAATAGTATTTCAGTGTTTCAAGGACTCCATGAATGCCTCATGAAGAGTGTTCTTGCTAAATTAGGGGGAATTGTATTTTTACTTTTCCTGTCAACAACAAAGGTGTGATAAATACAATTATTTTTCTATCAAAACCAAGAAGTTAATATATATTACCTTACTTTGCTATTATTTAATTCAGGCCTAAAATTATTACCGAATGCAAATTAATGGATGTTTATTCTTGCTGATAGACCTAAACCAGTTGTTCTTAAATGTTTTATGTCTTATTCTTCTAGGGATCTCTGTCCTTACCCTTTTCAACCCATTCCTTTGCTTCCATCACACTTGCACTAACACTAAAGAATATGTGTTTTATTTCTCAATAAAACTGATTGACCTGGCTCCCTGCTTCTACTACTCTTCCTTTTTCACTGCTGAAGACACACAAAGAAGAATGAACACTGAAATCAATGATGTCCTTAAAGGGACCTAAGAGACAGTAGTTAAGTAGATCCATAACATTAGTAAACTGCTGCTATTTTAGCAAACCATGTGCCAAGTTTTAGAAATCAGCATCTGCCTTTTTCTTTCCCTGATGCCATATAGCCTAAATCAAGAAGTGGGTCCCTAACACTCTTAGAATAGTCCTCTGTTAATGCTGGAGTGCTTCAGGGCTCAGTCTTGTTCTCTCAGGGAACTCACGAAGTCCCTTGTCTTTAAAATATCATCAGTATGCTGACAACCTCAAATTGTATGTCTACAGCCCAGAGCTCTATCCAAACTCTGGTCTATTTATACACTCCACAGGCTATTTAATAGCTCTACCTGGATGTCTAATATACCTTCAAAACCTTAAAATCTCTAAAAAAGGACTCCTGACTTTCCCTGACAATTCTGTGCCACTTACTGATTTTCAAATCTCAGTTAATGGCAAATGATAATAATAATGATCTTTTAAAAAATGAACTTGGGGCTTCCCTGGTGGCGCAGTGGTTGAGAGTCCGCCTGCCGATGCAGGGGACACGGGTTCGTGCCCCAGTCCGGGAAGATCCCACATGCCGCGGAGCGGCTGGGCCCGTGAGCCATGGCCGCTGGGCCTGCGCGTCCGGAGCCTGTGCTCCGCAACGGGAGAGGCCACAACAGTGAGAGAGGCCCGCGTACAGCAAAAAAAAAAAAAGAATTTTTAGCGTCTTTTTTCTCTTACGCCATACATTATTCTGTGAGGAAGGCCTGTCAGCTGTATCTTCCAAATGTATATTCAATCCAGTCATTTTTCACCACGTCTGTTAATACCACTCTGATTTCAGCCACCATCGTATTTCATCTGGAATACTGGAATTATTTCATGGTGGATTTTTTCTCTTTCAGCCCATGCCTTCCTTACCACGATCTATACTCAGTATAGTGGCCAGAATGAGCCACTGGAAATGTAAACCAGATAATGTCACTCCTCTACTTAACTCCCTGTGATAGCCCAACACTTTACTCAGAATAAGTCATTAACGTCCAAATTAACTGAGTCTCTTCTGTGACCATGTTTCTTATAACCCAGAATCTGACTCACCCTACGTCAGTCACCCAGAATGTATACTTTCTTTTAGAATGAATGTTAGAAGAATGTTCCCATCTTGCTCTGTTTCCTTTATCTGGAACACTCATCTCCCAAATATCCTCTACACTATTCCCTCCCTCATGCCCTTTACATCTTTTGTCATCTTTTCCATGAAGCCTACCATGACCTCCCAATATAATACTGCATTCTTTTGCCATTCCTGCCCCTCAGCACCCCTCTTCTCTTTCTCTCGGCTTTACTTTTTAAAAAATTTTATCCACCTTCCAGCATACAAGACATTTTACTTCTTATTTGTGGTATTTATTTTCTACATATCCTGCTAGAATGTAAGCTCCTTGAATGCAATGAAATGCATCTGTTTTGGTTACCGAGCAGTGATAGTAATTTTCAGCTATCAGCATATTCTCTAGATAGGGCATTCTGACCCGTTTGATTTTCTTCTTTCACCTGAAAGTAAGTTTTCCTCCAGGCACAGATTCATTTAACCCAATTTATAGGGCTCATTATCACATGGGAGGCCTTACTGGACTGAAATTGTCACAAGCCCCATTACTGCTAAATTTCCATCTGACACAATACATCTCAGTGTCATAAAAGAGTAGTGAGGAAGTTTGGCTATCTAATATTATTATATCATTACATTTCTTAACGTTGGAACACCCTTTTGGTAATGGTGTAGCCTTCCAGTATGCAGTTTTATGTTATATTAATTTCTCATTTAGAATTTTACATTGATATTCATGTGCACGACCCATACACAAAAAGGTATGGTTTTATTTTAACTTTAATCACTGTATTTTTACTACCGTAAGTGTGTTTCCTTTTTTGACAAATTGTTTTAAAAAATTAATGATGACCTCAGGCTGCTGATGCAAAGAGATAGATAATGAGATAAGTAGCAGCTAAACATCATATCTTATTCAAAACTACACTAATGCACTTAAAAAATTTTTTTTTTTTCTTGAAAACTTGGGATTTCAAAGTACAGTTCACAATATTGCATAATGCTACTTGGCAGGTTGTATTTCCACAGAATTGGAAAGTTCAGAAACTCTAAGGATGTAAAATACTAACTCTGGCTTTTGAGTACTAACATTTATGCTCACTCTTTACTAGGAAATAGCCTTCATCTTTCAGGAAATAAAAGTCTGTAGAATTGTATCATCATACGGTAGGAACTAAATAAGGAATTGTGTTTGAAATCAATCTGTGGCCCATCTTCACAGGTCCTAAAGGTATGAAAATCAAGGTTATAAGAAGTTTTAGCTTCTTTCCAACTGACACAGTCATTGGTTGTCAGTCACAAGCATAACAAATCCCACCAGTAATAGTAGCTGGGTTAGGTTAGGTTAGGAGTAGTTAGGTTTTCTAACTAACTCCACCCCTCCCAGAACTCTTGTCCTCTGCAACAACATACTGGTAGAGAATTAGTGCTATAGAATTTTGAGGAGAAAAAACATGAAAGTGGGCTGACGAAAATGATTAGAAAAAAAGTTGTCCAGTGAGGTAGGAAGATAGATATTAATCCTATTCTAGAAGAGGTAATATGTTCAGAAATAGTGGATGGCCCGTTGTTGCCAAGCTGGTCATAAATAGAGCCATAGAACTAATGTCAAGTTCTTTTGACTTACAGCCTAATACTCTGTATACTCTGCCATAAAATAAAAAGTTGGATTCGATTTTTCAACTCTCCCTGTGCTAAAAAATCATGCTGTTCTTATTCTAGTCATGATAAATGCAGGAGGAAGTGGTTTGAAAGGATAGCTAAATACTGATAGTGGCAAAAACAGGAGGGATTGTCTCATGTTCATATGATCCAAATTGTGTCAAAGAGGATTATTTGGAGTTCTGTATCTATCACACATATCATACAATCATAATTCCTTTGCATCTACTGACAAACAACCAGATATAAAACTTATATTAATTTTGCTTTTTTTCCCCTAGAGATATTAACTCTAAAGGAGAGAGACATTCTAAGGAAGGAGAATGAAATTACCATGAACAGTTCCTAAATGAAAACCCAATTGTTTATAGAAAGATTTTCAGTCAAGATTGGGCTGCATATTACCCTTTCTATTTCAAGATTTTCATGTTTCACTGATAATTTTTTCTCCAGCCGACTGTCATAAACGTACATTCCTAACTAATAGGAGGCTAAGCAAACAAACAAAAACATCGAGATCAGAGTGAATCCATTGCCTCTGCTCCCCCAAAATGCTAATATTTTCCTATTGGTGCATTATAGAAAAAATACACATCAATCTTTAAAGATCATATTTTACAGATTATATAGTTGAACTCACCATATTATAGATAAATGAAATGATCAATGAGCTTAAACATCAGTTTTAGCTCTGGAATCCAGGTTTTCTGAATCCCAGGTGAATTGCTTTCTGGATGAAAATTGTGATTGCTTTCCTTAACAAATGAAGAGAAATATTTAATTCTCACAATGATTAATTTGCCAAGTAATTACAGTATACTCCTTTATGAGAAAGCTCATTGACATTAGAAATATTATACCTTCTTTGTATTAATTAAGAAATCTACACAACTTAGTTAACTTACAACTGAAGGGATACAAAAAAAGAAGACAACAACCAGGCCCCATTAATTTTTCCTTTTTCTTCTCTGGGAACAGCTCACTTAAGGAAAATATTTAAGTTTAGTTAAAAAGCAAAATAAAACAAAATAAAAGTCTTTCATAGCAGTAAGTTAAATAAGCATGTGCTTTCTTTGAACCCAAGCAGAATGTTTTATTCATTGTATCAGAGCTCTAAGTACATGCCAGTTGTGTTAGGGTAGCACTAGTCTATTTCATGGATATTAGCCAAAATCTGTGAAACTTCATACACACAGAGCTTTCTTTTTATTTCAAAGGTTGAGTTCAAATGAGGTTTTACTTGGATTAGAAATTTTCATATATTTATTTCTGTCAATATTAAATAGACAATCTTTCTATTTCATATTTTAAATTCTTATGTGCTTTTAGCATCCTCACATGTTAAGAGAAAGCTTAACATGTCTTGCCACTGTATTTCTTTTTATTTTTGAATTTTATTTATTTTTTTATACAGCAAGTTCTTACTAGCTGTTTTATACATATCATTGTATATATGTCAATCCCAATCTCCCAACTCATCCCACCACCACCAGATACCCCCATCCCCTGCTTTTCCCCCTTGGTGTCCATACATTTGTTCTCTGCATTTGTGTTTTTATTTCTGCCTTGCAAACCAGTTCATATGTACCATTTTTTTAGATTCCACATATATGCATTAATATATGATCTTTTTTTTCTCTTTCTGACTTACTTCACTCTGTATGACAGTCTCTAGGTCCATCTACATCTCTACAAATGACCCAATTTTGCTCCTTTTTATGGCTGAGTAATATTCCATTGTATATATGTACCACATCTTCTTTATATATTCACCTGTCAATGGGCGTGTAGGTTGCTTCCATGACCTGGCTATTGTAAACAGTGCTGCAATGAATATTGGGGTGCATGTGCCATTTTGAATTATGGTTTTCTCCGGGTATATGCCCAGTAGTGGAATTGCTGGGTCGTATGGTAGTTCTATTTTTAGATTTTTAAGGAACCTCCATACTGTTCTCCACAGTGGCTCTATCAATTTACATTCCCACCAACAGTGCAAGAAGGTTCCCTTTTCTCCACAGCCTCTTCAGCATTTCTTGTTTGTAGATTTTCTGATGATGCCCATTCTGACTGGTGTGAGGTGATACCTCATGGTAGTTTTGGTTTGCATTTCTCTAATGATTAGTGATGTTGAGTATCCTTTCATGTGTTTGTTGGCAATCTGTATATCTTCTTTGAAGAAATGTCTATTTAGGTCTTCTGCCCATTTTTGGATTGGTTTGTTTGTTATTTTGATATTGAGCTGCATGAGCTGCTTTTATATTCTGGAGATAAATCCTTTGTCAGTTGCCTCTTTAGCAAATATTTTCTCCAATTCTGGGGGTTGTCTTTTTGTCTTGTTTATGGTTTCCTTTGCTATGCAAAAGCTTTTAAGTTTCATTAGGTCCCATTTGTTTATTTTTGTTTTTATTTCCATTTCTCTAGAAGGTGGGTCAAAAAGGATCTTGCTGTGATTTATGTCATAGAGTGTTCTGCCTATGTTTCCTCTAAGAGTTGGATGGTTTCTGGCCTTACATTTAGGTCTTTAATCCATTTTGAGTTTTTTTTGTGTGTATGGTGTTAGGGAGTGTTCTAATTTCATTCTTTTACACATAGCTGTCTAGTTTTCCCAGCACCACTTATTGAAGAGGCTGTCTTTTCTCCATTGTATATTCTTGCCTTTATCAAAGGTAAGGTTACCATATGTGTGTGGGCTTATCTCTGGGCTTTCTATCCTGTTCCATTGATCTATATTTCTGTTCTTGTGCTAGTACCATATTGTCTTGATTACTGTAGCTTTGTAGTATAGTCTGAAGTCAAGGAGCCTCATTCCTACAGCTCCATTTTTCTTTCTCAGGATTGCTTTGGCTCTTCAGGGTCTTTTGTGTTTCTATACAAATTGTGAACATTTTCATTCTAGTTCTGTGAAAACTGCCCGTGGTAGTTTGATAGGAATTGCATTGAATCTGTAGATAGCTTTGGGTAGTATAGTCACTTTCACAATGTTGATTCTTCCAATCCAGGAACATGATATATCTCTCCATCTGTTTATATCATCATTAAGTTCTTTCAACAGTGTCTTATTATTTTCTGCATACAGGTTTTCTTTCTCCTTAGGTCGGTTTATTCCTAGATATTTTATTCTTGGGTTGCAGTGGTAAAGGGGACTGTTTCTTTAATTTCACTTTCATATTTTTCACCCTTAGTGTATAGGAATGCAAGAGATTTCTGTGCATTAATTTTGTATCCTATTACTTTACCAAATTCATTGATTAGCTCTAGTAGTTTTCTGGTGGCATCTTTAGGATTCTCTATGTATAGTGTCATATAATCTGCAAACAGTGACAGTTTTACTTCTTCTTTTCCGACTTGGATTCCTTTTATTATATTTTCTTCTCTGATTGTTGTGGCTAAAACTTCCAAATCTATATTGAATAATAGTGGTGAGAGTGGTCACCCTTGTCTTGTTCCTGTTCTTAGAGGAAATGGTTTCAGTTTTTCACCATTGAAAACAGTGATTTCTGTGAGTTGGTCATATATGGTCTTTATTATGTTGAGATAGGTTCCCTCTATGCCTACTTTCTGGAGAGTTTTTATCATAAATGGGTGTTGAATTTTGTCGAAAGGTTTTTCTGCATCTATTGATATTATTATATGGTTTTTATCCTTCAGCTTGTTGATATGGTGTATCACATTGTTTGATTTGCATATATTGAAGAATCCTTGCACTCCTGGGATAAACCCCACTTGATCATGGTGTATGATTCTTTCAATGTGTTGTTGGATTCTGTTTGCTAGTATTTTGTTGACGATTTTTGCCTCTGAACGATTTTGGCCTGTAGTTTTCTTTTTTTGTTACATCTTTGTCTGGTTTTGGTATCAGAGTGATGGTGGACTTGTAGATTGAGTTTGGGAGCGTTCCTCCCTCTGCTATATTTTGGAAGAGTTTGAGAATGGTACATGTTAGCTCTTCTCTAAATGTTTGATGGAATTCTCATGTGAAGCCATCTGGTCCTGGACTTTTGTTTGTTGGAAGATTTTTAATCACATTTTCAATTTCTGTGCTTGTTATTGGTCTGTTTAAATTTTCTATTTCTTCCTGATTCAGTCTCAGAAGGTTGTGCTCTTCTAAGAATTTGTCCATTTCTTCCAGGTTGTCCTCTTTATTGGCATATAGTTGCCTGTAGTAATCTCTCATGATTCTTTGTATTTCTGCAGTGTCAATTGTTACTTCTCCTTTTTCATTTCTAATTCTGTTGATTTAAATCTTTTCCCTTTTTTCTTGATGAGTCTGGCTGATAGGTTATGAATTTTGTTCATCTTCTCAAAGAAGAGAAGCTTTTAGTTTTATTGATCTTTACCATGGTTTCCGTCATTTCTTTTTCATTTATTTGTGATCTGATGCTTGATTTCTTTCCTTCTGCTAACTTTGGGGTTTTTTGTTCTTCTTTCTCTATCTGCTTTAGGTGTAAGGTTAAGTTGTTTATTTCAGTTGTTTCATGAGGCAGGAATGTATTGCTATAAACTTCCCTCTTAGAACTGCTTTTGCTGCATCCTGTAGCTTTTGGGTTGTCGTATTTTCATTGTCATTTGTTTCTAGGTATTTTTTTATTTCTTCTTTGATTTCTTCAGTGATCTCTTGGTTATTTAGTAGTGTGTTGTTTAGCCTCCATTTGTTTGTATTTTTTCCTGTAATTGATATCTAGTCTCATAGCATTGCAGTCAGAAAAGATACTTGATACAATTTCAATTTTCTTAAATTTACCAAGGCTTGATTTCTGACCCAGTATATGATCTATCCTGGAGAATGTTCCATGAGCACGTGGGAAGAAAGTGTATTCTGTTGTTTTTGGATGGAATGTCCTATAAATATCAATTAAATCCATCTTGTTTAATGTATCATTTAAAGCTTGTGTTTCCTTATTTGTTTTCATTTTGGATGATCTGTCCATTGGTGAAAGTGGGGTGTTAAAGTCCCCACTCTTAATGTGTTACTGTTGATTTCCCCTTTTATAGCTGTTAACATTTGCCTTAAGTATTGAGGTGTTCCTCTGTTGGGTGCATAAATATTTACAATTGTTATATCTTCTTCTTGGATCGACCCCTTGATCATTATATAGTGTCCTTCTTTGTCTCTTGTAATAGTCTTTATTTTAAAGTCCATTTTGTCTGATATGAGAATTGCTACTCCAGCTTTCTTCTGATTTCCATTTGCATGGAATATCTTTTTCCATCTCCTCACTTTCAGTCTGTATGTTTCTCTAGGTCTGAAGTGGGTCCCTTGTAAACAGTATATATACCATTCAGTCAGTCTGTATTTTGGTTGCATCATTTAATCCATTTACATTTAAGGTAGTTATCAATATGTATATTCCTATTACCATTTTCTTATTTGTTTTGAGTTTGTTATTGTAGGTCTTTTCCTTCTCTTGTGTTTCCTGCCTAGAGAAGTTCCTTTAGCATTTGTTGTAAAGCTGGTTTGGTGGTGCTGAATTCTCTTAGCTTTTGTTTGTTTGTAAAGGTTTTAATTTCTCTATCAAATCTGAATGAGATACTTGCTGGGTAGAGTAATTTTGGTTGTAGGTTTTTCCCTTTCTTCACTTTAAATACGTACTGCCACTTTGTTCTGGCTAGCAGTTTCTGCTGAAAGATCAGCTATTAACCTTATGGGGATTCCCTTGTACGTTATTTGTTGTTTTTCCCTTGCTTTTAATATTTTTGTGTCTTGGCGGGTTTCCTCTTGGATTTATCCTTTATGGGACTCTCCACACTTTCTGGACTTGATTGAGTATTTCTTTTTCCATATTAGGGAAGTTTTCAACTATAATCTCTTCAAATATTTTATCAGTCCCCTTTTCTCCTCCTCTTCTTCTGGGACCCCTATAATTCGAATGTTGGTGTGTTTAATGTTGTCCCAGAGGTCTCTGAGAGTGTCCTCAATTCTTTTAATTCTTTTTTCTTTATTCTGCTCTGCGGTAGTTACTTCCACACTTTTACCTTCCAGGTCACTTTTCTGTTCTTCTGCCTCAGTTATTCTGCTATTGATTCCTTCTGGAGAATTTTTAATTTCATTTATTGTGTTATTCATCATTGTTTGTTTAATCCTTTGTTCTTCTATGTCCTTGGTAAACGTTTCTTGTGTTTTCTCCATTCTTTTTCCAAGATTTTGGATCATCTTTACTATCATTACTCTTAATTCTTTTTCAGGTAGATTGCTTATTTCCTCTTCATTTGTTTGGTCTGGTGGGTTTTTACCTTGCTCCTTCATCTGCTGTGTATTTCTCTGTCTTCTCATTTTGCTTAACTTACTGTGTTTGGGGTCTCCGTTTCACAGGCTGCAGGTTCGTATTTCCCATTGTTTTTGTTGTCTGCCCCCCAGTGGGTAAGTTTGGTTCAGTGGGTTGTGTAGGCTTCCTGGTGGAGGGGACTGGTGCCTGTGTTCTTGTGGATGAGGCTGGATCTTGCCTTTCTGGTTAGCAGGACCACGTCTGGTGGTGTATTTTGGGGTGCCTGTGACCTTATTATGAGTTTAGTCAGCCTCTCTGCTAATGGCTGGGGTTGTATTCCTGTCTTGCTAGTTGTTTGGCATGGGTTGTCCAGCACTGTAGATGCTGATCGTTGAGGGGAGCTGGGTTTTAGCATTGAGATGGAGATCTCTGGGAGAGCTTTCCCTGTTTAATATTATGTGGGGCAGGGAGGTCTCTGGTGGACCAATGTCCTGAACTCGGCTCTCCCACCTCAGAGGCTCAGGCCTGACACCCGGCCAGAGCACCAAGACTCTGTTAACCACATGGCTCGGAAGAAAAGGGAGAAAAAATAAGAAAGAAAGAAAGAATAAATAAATTTTAAAAAAATAAAGTTATTAAAATAAAAAATAAAATTTTTATTAAAAATAAAAAATAAAATGTAATAAAAAAGAAAGAGAGAAGAGAGTAACCAAACCAAAGAAAAAATCCACCAATGATAACAAGTGCTAAAAATTATACTAATAAAAAATAAATACAAACAAAAACAGACAGAACACTGAGACAAACTATAAAAGCAAAGCTATACAGACAAAAATCACACAAAGAAACGTACACACTCACAAAAATAGAAAAAGGGAAAAAATATATATATATAAAAGTAAAGGAAGAGAGCAACGAAATCAATAAACAAATCTACCAATGATAGTAAGCTCTAAATACTAAACTAAGATAAACTTAAAACCCGAAACAAATTAGAAGTAGAAAGCAAACCCCAAATCTACAGTTGTCCCCACAGTCCACCGCCTCAATTTTGGGATGATTTGTTGTCTATTCAGGTATTCCAGAGATGCAGGGTACATAAAGTTAATTGTGGAGATTTAATCCACTGCTCCTGAGGCTGCTGGGAGAAATTTCCCTTTCTCTTCTTTGTTCACACAGCTCCTGGGGTTCAGCTTTGGATTTGGCCTCGTTTCTGCGTGTAGGTCGCCTGAGGGCATCTTTTCCCTGCCCAGACAGGATGGGGTTAAAGTAGCAGCTGATTAGGGGGCTCCTGCTCACTCAGGCCAGGGGGGAGGGAGGGGTATGGAATGCAGGGTGAGCCTGTGGTGGCAGAGGCGGGCATGATGTTGCAACAGCCTGAGGTGTGCTGTGTGTTCTCCCAGTGAAATTGTCCCTGGATCACAGGTTCCTGGCAGTGGCAGGCTGCACATGCTCCCAGGATGGGAGGTGTGGATAGTGACCTGTGCTTGCACACAGGCTTCTTGGTTGCTGTACCAGCAGCCTTAGCTTTTCATACCTGTCTCTGTTGTCCACGCTGATAGCCACGGCTCGCTCTCATCTCTGGAGCTCGTTTAGGTGGTACTCCTAATCCCCTCTCCTTGCACACCCCGAAACAATGGTGTCTTGCCTCTTAGGCAGGTCCAGAGTTTTCCCCATACTCCCTCCCAGCTAACTGTGGCACACTGACCCTTCAGGCTGTGTTCACGCAGCCAACCCCAGTGCTTTCCCTGGGATCTGATCACCAACCCCCAAGCCTCAGTTCCCAGCCCCCACCCGACCTGGCAGGTGAGCAGACAAGCCTCTGAGGCTGGTAAGTGCTGGTCAGCACCAATCCACTGTGAGGGAATCTCTCCACTTTGCCCTCTGCACTCCTGTTGCTGCATTCTCCTCTGTGGCTCCGAAGCTTTCCCCCACCATCCAGCCCCCGTCTCCACCAGTGAAGAGGCTTCCTAGTGTGTGTAAACTTTTCCTCCTTCACAGCTCCCTCCCAGAGGTACAGGTCCCATCCCTATTCTTTTGTCTCTGTTTTTCCTTTTGCCTTACCCAGGTACATTGGGAGTTTCTTGCTTTTGGGGAAGTCTGAGGTCTTCTTCCAGTGCTCAGTAGGTGTTCTGTAGGAACTGTTCCACGTGTAGATTTATTTTTGATGTATTTGTGGGGAAGAATGTGATCTCCACATCTTACTCCTCTGCCATCTTGAAGGTCTCCCCCACCCTGCGCCATGATGTCTTGAATACTGTAGCTTTGTGTTATAGTCTGAAGTCAGAGAGTCTGATTCCTCCAGCTCCATTTTTTTTCCCTCAAGATTGCTTTGGCTATTTGGGGTCTTTTGTGTCTCCACACAAATTTTAAGATTTTTTATTCTAGTTCTGTGAAATATGCATTTGGTAATTTGATAGGGATTGCATTGAATCTGTAGATTGCTTTGGTTAATATAGTCATTTTCACAATATTAATTCTTCCAAACCAAGAATGTGGTATATCTCTCCATCTGTTTGTATCATCTTTAATTTCTTTCATCAGTGTCTTATAGTCTTCTGAGTACCAGTCTTTGACCTCCTTAGGTAGGTTTATTCCTAGGTATTTTATTCTTTTTGTTGCAATGGTGAATGGGATTGTTTCCATAATTTCTTTTTCTGATCTTTCCTTGTTAGTGTATAAGAATACAAGAGATTTCTGTGCATTAATTTTGTATCCTGCTACTTTACCAAATTCATTGATTAGCTCTAGTAGTTTTCTGGTGACATCTTTAGGAGTCTCTATGTATAGTATCATATCATCTGCAAACAATGACAGTTTTATTTCTTTTCCAGTGTGTGTTCCTTTTATTTGTGTTTCTTCTCTGATTGCCATGGCTAGGACTTCCAAAACTCTGTTGAATTATAGTGTTGAGAGTGGACATCCTTGTCTTGTTCCTGATCTTCGAGGAAATGCTTTCATTTTTTCACCATTGAGAATGCTGTTTGCTGTGGGTTTGTTGTATAAGTCCTTTATTATGTTGAGGTAGGTTCCCTCTATGCCCACTTTCTGGAGAGTTTTTATGATAAATGTGTATTGAATTTTGACAAAAGCCTTTTCTGCATCTATTGAGATTATCATATGGTTTTTATCCTTCATTTTGTTAATATGGTGTATCACATTGATTGATTTGCATATATTGAAGAATTCTTGCATCCTTAGAGTAAATCCCACTTGATCATGGTGTATGTTCCCTTTAATGTGTTGTTGGATTCTGTTTCCCAGTATTTTGTTGAGGATTTTTGCATCTATATTCATGAGTGATATTGGTCTGTAATTTTCTTTCTTTTTGTAGTATCTTTGTCTGCTTTGGTATAAGGGTGGCCTTGTAGAATGAGTTTGGGAGTGTTCCTTTTCAATTTTTTGGAAGAGTTTGAGAAGGATGGGTGTTAGCTCATCTCTAAATGTTTTTAGAATTCACCTGTGAAGTCATCTGGCCCTGGACTTTCGTTTGTTGGAAGATTTACAATCACAACTCCAATATCTTTACTTGTGATTGGTCTCTTCATATTTTCTATTTCTTCCTGGTTCAGTCTTGGAAGGTTATACTTTTCTAAGAATTTGTCCATTTCTTCCAGGTTGTCCATTTTACTGACATACAGTTGCTTGTAGTAGTCTCTTATGATGCTGTGTATTTCTGCGGTGTCCATTGTAACTTCTCCTTTTTCATTTTGAAGTTTATTGATTTGAGTCCTCTCCCTCTTTTCCTTGATGAGTCTGGCTGAAGTTTTATCAGTTTTGTTTATCTTCTCAAAGAACCAGCTTTTAGTTTTATTGATCTTTGCCATTGTTTTCTTGGTTTCATTTATTTCTGCTCTGATCTTTATGATTTCTTTCCTTCTCTAACTTTGGGTTTTCTTTGCTTTTCTCTCTCTAGTTCCTTTAAGTGTAAGGTTAGGTTGTTTGTTTAAGATGTTTCTTGTTTCTTGAGATAGGATTGCATTGCTATAAACTTCCCTCTTAGAACTGCTTTTGCTACATCCCATAGGTTTTGTATCGTCATGTTTTTGTTGTCATTTATCTCTAGGTATTTTTTAATTTCCTCTTTGATTTCTTCAGTAATCTCTTGGTTATTTAGTAACATATTGTTTAGACTCCATGTGTTTGTGTTTTTTACAGTTTTTTCCCTGTAATTCATTTCTAATCTCATAGCACTGTGGTCAGAAAAGGTGCTTGATATGATTTCAGTTTTCTTAAATTTACTGAGTCTTGATTGTGACCCAAGATGTGATCTATCCTGGAGAATGTTCCATATGCACTTGAGAAGAAAGTGTAATCTGCTATTTTTGGATGGAATGTCCTATAAATGTCAATTAGATCTATCTGGTGTATTGTGTCATTTAAAGCTTGTGTATCCTTATTAATTTTCTGTCTGGATGATCTGTCCATTGGTGTAAGTGAGGTGTTAAAGTCCCCCACTATGATTGAGTTACTGTCGATTTCCTCTTTTATAGCTGTTAGCAGTTGCCTTATGTATTGAGGTGCTCCTATGTTGGGTTCATATATATTTATAATTGTTATATCGTCTTCTTGGATTGATCACTTGATCATTTTGTAGTGTCTTCTTGTCTCTTATAACATTCTTTATTTTATAGTCTGTTTTATCTGATATGTATATTGCTACTCCATCTTTCTTTTGATTTCCATTTGCATGGAATATCTTTTTCCAGCCCCTCACTTTCAGTCTGTATGTGTCCCTAGATCTGAAGTGTGTCTCTTGTAGAGAGCATATATATGGGTCTTTTTTTTTGTATCCATCCAGCGAGCCTGTGTCTTTTTGTTGGAGCATTTATTCCATTCACATTTAAGGTAATTATCGATATGTATGTACCTATTACCATTTTCTGAATTGTTTTGGGTTTGTTTTTGTAGGTCCTTGTCTTCTCTTGTGCTTTCCACTTAGAGAAGATCCTTTAGCATTTGTTGTAGAGCTGGTTTGGTGGTGCTGAATTCTCTTAGTTTTGCTTGACAGTAAAGCTTTTGATTTCTCTGGCTAATCTGAATGAGTTCCTTGCTGGTTAGAGTAATCTTGGCTGTAGGTTCTTCCCTTTCATCACTTTAAATGTATCTTGCCACTCCCTTCTGGCTTTTAGAGTTTCTGTTGAGAAATTAGCTGTTAACCTTATGGGAGTTCCCTTGTATATTATTTGTTGTTTTTCCCTTATTGCTTTTAATAATTTTTCTTTTTCTTTAATTTTTGTCAATTTGATTACTATGTTTCCTCCTTGGTTTTATCCTGCCTGGGACTCTCTGTTCTTCCTGCACTTGGGTGGCTATTTCCTTTCCCATGTTAGGGAAGTTTTTGACTATAATCTCTTCAAATATTTTCTCAGGTCCTCTCTCTCTCTCTCATCCTTCTGGGACCCCTATAATGAGAATGTTTCTGCATTAGTGTTGTCCCAGAGGTCTCTTATACTGTCTTCATTTCTTTTCATTCTTTGTCCTTTATTCTGTTCTGCAGCAGTGAATTCCACCATTCTGTCTTCCAGGTCACTTATCTGTTCTTCTGCCTCAGTTATTCTGCTATTGATTCCTTCTAGTGTATTTTTCATTTCAGTTATTGTATTGTTCATCTCTGTTTATTTGTTCTTTAATTCTCCTATGTCGTTGTTAAACATTTCTTGCATCTTGTTGATCTTTGCCTCCATTGTTTTTCTGAGGTCCCGGATCATCTTCACTATCATTATTCTTAATTCTTTTTCTGGAATGTTACCTATCTCCACTTCATTTAGTTGTTTTTCTCAGGTTTTATCTTGTTCCTTCTTCTGGTATGTAGTTCTCTGCCTTTTCATTTTGTCTATCTTTCTGTGAATGTAGTTTTCGTTCCACAGGCTGCAGGATTGTAGTTCTTCTTGCTTCTGCTGTCTGCCCTCTGGTGGATGAGGCTCTCTAAGAGGCTTGTGCAAGCTTACTGATGGGAGGGGTTTGTGGTAGGTAGAGCTGGGTGTTGCTCTGTTGGGCAGAGTTCAGTCAAACATTAATCTGCTTGTCTGCTGATGGGTGGCACTGAATTCCCTCCCTGTTGGTTGTTTGGCCTGAGGTGACCCAGCACTGGAGCCTACAGGTCCTTTGGTGGGGCTAATGATGGACTCTGGAAGGGTGCTTGCCATAGAGTACTTCCTAGAACTTCTGCTGCCAGTGTCCTTGTCCCCACAGTGAGCCACAGCTCCCCCCACCTCTTCGCAAGACCCTCCAACCCCAGCAGATAGGTCTGGTTCAGTCTCCTTTGGGGTCACTCCTTCTTCCCTGTGGGTCCTGATGTGCACACTACTTTGTGTGTGCCCTCCAAGAGTGGAGTCTCTGTTTCCCCAGACCTGTTGAAGTCCTTCAATCAAATGTCCCACTAGCCTTCAAAGTCTGATTCTCTGGGGATTCCTCCTCCCTTTGCCAGACCCCCAGGTTTGGAAGCCTGATGTGGAGCTCAGAACCTTCGCTCCAGTAGGTGGACTTCTGTGGTATAATTATTCTCCAGTTTATAAATCACCCACCTAGCAATTATGGGCTTTGATTTTATTGTGATTGCACCCCTCTTCCTGTCTCATTGTGGCTTCTCCTTTTTCCTTGGATGTGGGGTATCGTTTTTGGTGAGTTCTGATGTCTTCCTGTCAGTGATTGTTCAGCAGTTAGTTGTGATTATGGTGCTCTCGCAAGAGGGCGTTATCACACGTCCTTCTATTCCACCATCTTGAACCAATCTCCTGACACTGTATTTCTAGGGTCCTTTTATCTATTAAAACTCAATGAAAATTTCTTTGGTTAAATAATCTGGTAATCATATTTATGAGAAAATAGATGAAAAGATACATCTATATTTATAAATAGAAAAAATAGAGTTGCATGTATTCCATAGCACAATATAGCAAATAGATAGCTTATTTAAAATGAACTAATTCAAAAATATGATTTTTAGGGAACTACCTCTCATATAGTAAAGACTCAGCAAAATGTTAACTATTCTGATTATGTGTTTGTATTCCTAACCAGCCAACTTTCCATACCCATTAATATCTAAAGAATTACAGTAGACATATTTCACTTTCATTTTCCTCATTTCCTGTGATCACTATAATAGCGAGGGTTAAGGAGATGCAAAAATCACTGGGTCATGAAAAGGCTTAGAAATTTCATTTTTGACCACTGTTCAATCTGATTGATAGTTTCAGATTTGTACTTCAGTTTCTTTCATCTTATAGCTAGTAGTATGGCTAGTGTGCTTGGGTCTGTTTCCTTGATATGATTTAAACTTCAGGAGATCAGTGTGTCTATGTTGTATTTTTGCATACCCCAAATTTCTGGACAACTCCTGATAGGTTTTTGGCAAGGAAAATAATGAGTGCATTGAACTAAATGGCTTTTAAATGAATTATAGAACTAATTGTTTTCTATAGCAAATTTGTATAGAATAGTTTACTTCAGTTTTGTTTTTCTTTCCTGCAGAGTGGCAAAATACCCAGTAGCACACACAAACATTAGCAAGCAAAGTGTTGGTTGTTCTGGGCCTTTGAAACAAATAGGCCATTCTTTTATCTTTGAGAGTTTTTATTTCAATAACACCAACTGCCATTTCATATGTGCCTTCAACATACAGCATCTTTTTTCATATAGTGGACTAAGCTGGTAAGAACATGTCTCACCATTTCCTACCATTTGTAATATCAAATATAAATCTCAGATAAAATTATAAAAATATAAGCAGTTAACAGAAGTTTAAGAAAACACAAGAAGAAAGTGAAATCTCCAAGTAACAAAACAGAGGAGGCATCAAGGTAGAGCAGAGGCCATCAATCAGGAACCGTGAATGAAGGGTGTCAAATGAAAATCTAGTGGTTGGAATGAGGTCTTTAGTGTATGTGGGAACAAAAGGCAGAGGCTTGGACCAAATTAGAGTTAGCATACTGTAATTGAGCTTCTGAACAAAATATAGCTACTTGAAAAACTGCCAGTAAATGAAACTATGATTAGAAAATCTCCATCTTTCTGCCTTCAGAAGCCATCAGATGGGTTGCTGTCTACTCAGAGCCCATACTTACAGGGGATGGTGAGGGTGAGGATTAGAAATCATACAACTGTATCATGAGCTGAGGTCATTTCCAAATTCATAATCTTCACAAAATGCAGGAACCCAACCAAAAAGATAATTAATATTAATTAAGTTAAAATACTAATTAATACTAAATAATACTATTAAAAAGAGATCACTATGGTCCACTGGAAGCAAACAATCCAAGACCAAAGGAATCTCTCTCTTTCCTTCTGATAGACAACACATAAAACCAGGTGTAAAAAAAACCAAAAAAGCCCACAGTGAAAAATCCTATGCCACCTGAGGAAGCACAACTTGATTATTCAATTGTATGTTTCATCTTTTGAAAGTTAACCACTTATTTTGCTTCTCATAATCAGAACACTCCAAAGATTTTCCTAGATGGTAGACAAATTTGAATATCTACTTTGTTGAATGGAGTTAAAAAACAGAATTTATAAAGTATATCCCTGCTAAACCACAACTGCTAAATTTTGCTTTATAGTAACAAAGACATCATTAATTTAATTAATTATGTCTCACCTCAAAGACATGAGGTAACTATAGTGATCTCTAGAACATTAATTTTACCTTTTATCAGAGACTTTAAACATTTTATAAGGATATTTACAATCAGCACATGACTATATTTAAAACACTATAGTTTTTTAACCAAATAAAACATACTTTGAAATTGATCTTCTCTGTTGAATTGATCACATTAAAAATATGTGTATTTATATTCACATATATTCACATGTAAGTGAACTTCACTTAGCATAGTATCCTCCAGTTTCATGATGTTGTCTGGAATGGCAAGACTTTCTTTTTTTAAAGCTGAATAATATTCCATTGAGTGTGTATGTGTGTGTGTGTGTGTGATATATATATGTGTGTGTGTGTGTATATATATATATATATAATCATATCATATCATATCATATTTTCTTTATCAATTCATCTATCAACAGACACTTAGGTTGTTTCCATACCTTGGTTATTCTGAATAGTGCTACAATAATCATGGGAGTACAGATGTCTCTTCAAGATAGTGGCTTTGTTTTCCTTGTATTTATACCCAGAAGTGGGATTTCTAGATCATATGGAAGTTTTATTTTTAGTTTCTCCAGGAACCTCCATACTGTTTTCCATAATGGCTGTCCTAGTTTATGTTTCCACCAATAGTGCACAAAATTTCACTTTTTTCAACATCTTCACAAGCATCTGTGTATTTCTTATCTTTATGAGAATAGGCTTCCTAACAGATATGAATTGATACCTCACTGTGGTTTTGATTTGCATTTGCCTGATGATTAGTGATGTGGAGTACCTTTTTATGTACCTGTTGGATATTTGTATGTATTTTTTGGAAAAAAAAAAAAAACTGTTTAAGCCCTTTGCTCTTTTTTTTTTTTTTTTTTTTTTTGCGGTACGCGGGCCTCTCACTGCTGTAGGCCTCTCCCGTTGCGGAGCACAGGCTCCGGACGCACAGGCTCAGCAGCCATGGCTCACGGGCCCAGCCTTTCCACGGCATGTGGGATCCTCCCTGACCGGGGCACGAACCGTCGTCCCCTGCGTCGGCAGGCGAACTCTCAACCACTGCGCCACCAGGGAAACCCCCTTTGCTCATTTTTTAATTGGGTTATTTGGCATTTTTGCATTTAGGTTGTATAAGTTTCTGTATCTGTTATTTTTTCTAACAGTGCTACCATTGTTTCTTGTATTTTTTTGGAGTCACTTTTTACAACTGACTTCAGAAAATGTATCACCTTACTTTAGAAAAATCTGTTACATAATGATGGGTTAAAGGACAAGATTTCCTGTTCAATGCCTTCCCATTTTATTGAGCTTAGGGTTTTTGCTTTTGCTCTTGTTGTTTGTTTGTTTGTTCACATCTGTATCTGCTTAGTCATTATTTGTGCCTATTTTAGAGTTGGTTATTTTGAGTATCTTTCTGTGTATCAGAAAGATAAATTATTTGCTATGATTTACATTAGGAATATACTCCAAATCCATCATAAATCTGCCTCAGTTTCATTTGTATGATTCCAGCCTTGTCAAGGGCAATAGCGAAGCAAGTCAACATCATGCATGTAATTGACTGATTGCTGTTAATTTGAAATATGTGAATTTGAGAACAGCCTTTATGTATATATTCATTAAGATGCCATCCTTCACTTGCAATGATCAAGCTCTTGACACATCACTAATAGGATATTTGCTTTGTGTTGTTTTTTAGTGGTCATGATGAATTTGAGCTGATCCATTCCACACACTTCTATTTTTTCCTGTGACTAATGGGCCACATCTGGCATGGCAGGCCTACAGATAGTATCCTCTGTCTTAATGGAAGATATTTTAAAAAGGCAACAAAATGTATAATGTTGGCTTTATTTACTAGAGCCAAAGAAACATGAATTTGTTATGAAACTATTACCTAGTCAAAAAGTTAGGAATGCTCTAGATAACTTTTTAACCAAAACAAAGACTAAATTCACATAAACATTACTTGCATTCTGTGTATACTAACAGTATTACACAAAGTAACATGTAATTAACGATATCAAATTAAAATGCCACTAAAGTAAGGCTTAATGTAGAAAACATAGCATTTTCACAACATGTGATGATATGTGTGCTGGTCTCTCAGCTTCAACACTCTCATCTTTCACTCTTCTACCCTCTTCTTTTGTAAGCTGGGGCTTCAGTTTTCTTTCATCAAGAGAGAGGTATGAGGGAGAATGTATAATAAGGAAACAGAAGAGACTTTCCCTTGTCTTTTTGCCCGTTGGCCCTCCCAGCACAGTAATGTCCCTTCACCCTTGCTTCATCGGGTGTGTCCAGAACCAGCTTCAGTCAACTGTCACAGCCAGGTAGAACCTGTCTCCAATCTGAGTCTAGAAGGCCACCCTCCTCTAAGATTCTGGATTCTAACCTCCCCTTTGTTTCTCCAACTGAATGGGTATTGTCCCCTTCCTGCAGTTATTAGTACTTTGTTATTTCAATAATTCTTTTTTGTTTTTTGTTTTTAATCTTCCAAACATATTTGTAACCAATCTTTTATAATAGCAAATTCTGTCTGTTGAAATAGAAATAGTTTCTATTTTTTGATTCTTCTGGTAGACTGTTATAAGAGAAAGATAACTTTCCTGGAGATTAGCTAATTTTAATTGAAAAATGAATAAAAGTCTTCAATGCATAGTCTACCTTTGAAATATCAATCCAGTAGTTAACTCTATGGACTATTTATTTATTTATTTTATTTTTTTTTTGCGGTACGCGGGCCTCTCACTGTTGTGGCCTCTCCGGTTGCAGAGCACAGGCTCCAGACGCGCAGGCTCAGTGGCCATGGCTCACGGGCCCAGCTGCTCCGCGGCTTGTGAGATCTTCCCAGACCGGGGCATGAACCCGTGTCCCCTGCATCGGCAGGCGGACTCTCAACCAGTGCACCACCAGGGAAGCCCTC
>RJWK010013212.1:0-19262 GCA_004363435.1 Platanista minor
GACATGGTACTGAACCGCATGGCAAAAGGTGACGACCCCCCCCACCCCCACAGCTCGCCCACAGCCCAGCCTCTGATTAGAGTCTCCCCAGCCCCCATGATCACAGGAGTTCGTGGAGGGCAGGTTGCCACACCCCCAGGCTTTCTCCAGTCCTCCAAGCCTCCCACCCCAGGAAACCCTAGGCTTTCTGGGTCCTACCCTCCTCTGAACACCCCCTGAGCAGCCCCTTGCTCCCCCCTACCCAGGAGTGAAGGAGATTGACATCGCTGCCACCCTGGAGCATGTCCGTGACCAGCGGCCTGGCCTCGTCCGCTCCAAGGTAACCGTTCCTCCCTGCGCCCACCCTAGCCACCACCCTTCCCCAACCAAAGTGGCAGCAGCCGGCCTCTCCTGCCTGCCTCCATACCCCTCCCCCGGGAGGGTTCCCTCCCGCCCCCACCCCGCACAAGTGACCTCCTCAAAGCACCCCCCACCCCCGGGGCAAGAGCAGAGGCCAGGCGCCCCCATGACCCTCCTCCCCCTGCCCTTCCCCAGGACCAGTTTGAATTTGCCCTGACAGCTGTGGCGGAGGAGGTGAATGCCATCCTTAAGGCCCTGCCCCAGTGAGACCCTTGGGGCCCCTCCGTGGGCAGCCCAGCCTCTGCTCCCTCTTTGCCTATGTGAGCATCTATCTGTGTACTCACTCCTCACTTCCCCACCTGCCACCTTGGCCCCTCTTGGGCATGTCTAGCCCTTCCAAGAGGAGCGTGTAAAGAAGGGGAAGTGGGAAGGGGCACACCGGGAGCCCTGGCATCAGTCCCGTGGGGGAGCTGGCAGCCGGGCAGGAGGAGAGGAAAGTCAACAATTCCACCCAGAGCCTCCTCCTGCCTGAGTTCCCTGGCCTCCATTTCCCACCACTCTGGATGCTCCCAATATGTCTGTGTGGACACCCTCCACCCTCCAGTGTGGCCAGAACGGGGCAGAGGGGCCACCATGTCCAGCTCTTCCTGTTCTCCCAGCCCGCTGACCTGCCTCCACCACCCACACTCTGGCCCTTGCCCTCCCTACCCCCTCCCCGGCCCTCCCGCCGCCACATGCCACTCAACTCTCTCCCCCTGGCACAAGAGAACATTTCTAGAAAAATCTACTTTTGTATCAATGTGAATAAAGTTAGTGTGTCGTGTGTGCAGCTGCAACCCAGACTCCTACGCATTTCTGTCTGCTCTGCTTCCAGACTCTAGCCCCGGCCTCAGCCTGGAGCCGGGCCCTGCTGCCTTTCTCAGGAGATGCAGAGAGGGTGATGGGAGGGCCAGGCTGCCAAGTCACGCTCTCCAAGGCTTGAATGGTAGCTAATAACAATTAGGCAGTGGTTTTTTTATGCTGTGCTCCCTATGTGTCTGGAAGTCTCCAAGGTGCTTTACACCCATTAACTTGTTTAATCTTCAGGACACGCTACCAATTATTAGCCCCATCTTACAGACGAAGAGACTGCGGCACAGAACTTGCCGGAGGTACCACAACTAGTTAAGTGGTGGAGTTAGGATTCGAACGCAGGCATGCTTGACCTCTTCGCTGCCGGTCCTCTCAGTTCTTGGGCGGCTGCTTCATGTCCTTCGGCCTCAGGAATAATGTACGTCGAGCAGGATTGAGGTTAGGACTAAACGAGGTGATGCAGGCAAAGTGCTCGCCACACCTTAAGCAAAAGTAGCTAAACTCTGATAGAGACTCACAGACCAGGCCTATGAGATGTGATAACAGCCGTTCACCTGGGGGCAAGGGGCACTTTCTCCCCCCTCCCCCAGAACGTTCCACCCTGTATGGCCCCAGAGGAGCCCTCAACTGCATGTCATGAGGTGTCCTTGTCAAAGGTGGTAGACGTAGAAATGAGGCAAGAGAGCCTTGGGCATGGAGGTACTCGGGAGTTAGGGCCACCTAACCTTGCCAAGGTTCAGACCCCTCACATGAAAAATGGGCGAGTACCACCCGTCCTGCGCAGGGAGCAAAGGGACCAGTGAGTGGACCACAGGCCCTTCACCCTTCACCTGTGCTCTGCTGAGGTTCAACACCCCTGGTTTGTCATCTCAAAGGCCGGAAGTGGGCAGAACAGCCATTTTACAAACTTCCAGCAGATTCTCTCTCTCTCAAGATAGAGGCTTGAAATTCCTCTTTCCAGGCAGGCTGCTTCCTTGCTTTGAGAAAAATACAATATAGACCCTTTGGCCACTGAAGATGAAGCCAAGTGCTCATCCCGGAATGGAAGAGAGAGTTGGTGGGGAGCCACACCTCCCTGCTTGACAAGAGAAAGGTGCCTGTCAAAGGTGGCTGGGAGGGCATCTCTGCAGGTGTCTGGAGAGAGAAGAGGGAGAGGTACCTGGCTTTCTCCTCCCTGGGGCCCTGATGAGTTTGGGGCCTGGACCCTGGGTGGGGTGGACATGTGCCACTCCACATGAGAGAGGCAGGCCTCTGACACTGCCCACTGGCCTCAAGCTAAGGAGACCTGTGGAGGGGACTCAGTCTCTGGGCCTTGGGAGGGGATTTTTACAGGTTTTTCACCACGTGTTCCTGGCTTTCTGTTGGCCCCATGCTTTCAGTCAAGTCATTACTCAGTCTGGTCCTAACTGTGCCGCAGAGTACTGGGTGGTGGGACCCTGCGTAAGGGGAACAGCGGCTGTCTGGGGAAAGCCAGCTGTGGGGCCCCAAGAAGTGAGGGCAGAAGAATGTGAGCATTTCATGGACTTCTACAACATACTTAGAGAGGGCCACCTGGTCAAAGAGGGGACTTCTACTGTCAGCTGGGAAAGCTTGCAACCTCTGGATGCCTGGGCAATAAAGGGAGGTATGTCACCCGCTGGTCCCCCAGGGTTCCCCACCCCCAACCCCGCACCGCCGGGAAAGGAAGCACACAGAACACAGCACACCACCAAACTCTCGAAACAGCTTTATTGAGTTCTAGTGTCTCCCTCTTGGTCTGAGCTCAGCCCCGCTGGCTTTGATAGGTCTCTGAGACTCAACGGCACAGGGTCTGGCAACACCCTGGCTCCACCACTCCCCTCCCCAGCCACCGGGCTCCCCAGGGAGGGAGGAGGAGAGGCAGCTTCTGTGGTGTTGGAGACAAAGAATGGGCAGCGGGGTCAGAGGCCGAAGAAGCCATACAAGCAGCAACATGCCCAGAGCACCCATCACACACCAATTCCAGCCACCCACCCACCCCCCCACACACACACACACCCATCACCGGTGGCTCCCACCACCGTGGGAGCTAGCTTCTAAGCTCCCACGCCTGTCAGCCTTCTGAGACCACGCCCTGCTTAGCTCATTCTCAGACCCCGGGACTGCCCACAGGAAAAGAGCCCACAGGGCCTTGATTGGTACACTCTAACCCCGGCGCTAGCAAGAGGTGTCAGGGGAAACAAAGCTCAGACCATTACCCCTTCATCCACATTCTTGTCACCCCTGCCAGGGACAAATCAAAGGACACGATCGCCCCATCTCACAGTGAGTTGTTAAAAAGCCGACCAGGGCTGGAACTACATGTCCCAAGATGCACAGCTCCGTAACTGTGCACCACTTCCCCCAAGCATGATCTAACAGAAAGGAGACATGGTGCGTTGCATTCTGGGACTGGTAGTCCCCAAGAGACAGCACCAAACACCCAGGGAAGCGTTTTACAGGCTAAGACTACTTCCCACCCAGCCCCCACCCACCACCCAGGCCCTGCTCTACGCTCAGCATGGGCGAGGGAGAGGAATGGAGGGTCCCCTCCCAGTGCACAGGGTTGGGCGCTGTCCTGTTGGAACTGTGCAGCCATTCTGGGTCCTGGACATCCAGCTCAGAACACATCTGGGGAGAGAGCGGGGGCGGGGTGACAGAAGAGAGGATCAGCAGCAAGCCATGGTGGACGGAGCTGAGCATGCAGCCCTGGGCTAGCCCTGTGGCCTCTCCCTGAGCCCTGATGCATGGTGCAGGAGGATGGGGTATGGTCCCCTCCTAAGCCTCCCTCCTGGGGCAACCTGGCCTTATCCCCCCTCTCCAGGGTTAGCCGGCCTCACCTCTGGCTAGTCCCAAGGCCTGGGGCAGGCTGAGGCAGCAAGAGGAAGGGAGGAGGAGTAGGCTCCGGTTCCGAATCTGGACGGCCGAGAGGCTCCCGCCCCACCCAGCTAGCCTCCCCGGAAGACCTTATGGCCCTACTGGCCACAGAATCTTCCTCGCCACAAAGAGGCCTTCTGGGGGAAGCAAGAAGGGAGTCCCAGCCTGATGGCAGTGAAAGCAAGCGATGCGGCCCACGGGGAATTGCAGAGAGAAGAATGCGAGGGAGAAGCAGCACCAGGAGGGAAGCAACAGAGACGTCAGAGCTCAGCACTGCGCAGAAACCAGGGTGGGGTTGTCTGCAGCCGGATAAGGAGAGCCGTGGCTGCCGACTCTGGCTCAGAGAACCTCAGGCCAAGTCCTCCTTCCTTAACATCATCAGCAACACAGGTGGCAGAAGACCTGGGCACGAAAGGCCTGACCCAAGCCACTAATGCCCCTTTAAACTCCCTGTCTAATAAGAATAAGTGAATCCTGGCTCCTCACGCCCTCCCACTGCCCTGAGGCCCCCCACCCTGGGCTTTGCCAGGGACCTATCAGCCGTGGGCTGAGCACAGCAAATCCTGACTCCACGCTGGAGCGGGGTGGACCTGGGAGGGCGCACGGAGGTGGAGAGGGGCTCCTGCAACTCGGGCCACGCCCCTCTCTGCTCTCCTGACAGTGAACGGGACCCCTGGCCCCCTGAATCGGGTGGGATGGGCCTGGTGATCAGAGGATGAGGCAGCGAGAGGCCTTCTCCTCCAGAGATGGGCTGGGTTTGGCTGTGTCACCCCTTGCACCCTCATGGGTCTCCCCCATGCCTGGGTCGTGGTTCTGGGCCTTGCGCTGCCCCTGCCGTCGACGCTGTGCCCCCCGCCCACCTGCTGGTTTCTTCCCAGCTGCCTCCATCTCTGACAGGCTGTAGGCCATGGCAAGCTGCAGGTCCTCGTCATCCTCAGAGAGGTCGCTGTCAGGGGCTCGCGACACAGGGGTCTGCCGGACCTGTGTGGCCCCTGACCTGGAGGTGACAGACTGTTGCTGCTCGCGACGGCTCAGCTCCAAGCCCAGTGCCAGGTCATCTGGGATACCTGTGGGAGTAACAGCCACCATGAGGCCCCTGACCCAGGCTGCAGGAATCCGGCCAGGCTGCCTCATGCAGCAGCGACCCTGACCCCTTACAGCCCCTCCTCTGGAACTGGTGTGCATGCATTTTGGCACCTAGCATAGTGGTTATGAGCATGGTCAGGCATTCGGCTCCAGCAGGTATGAGCTGTCTCCTTTGGCAAGTTACTCGACCTCCCTAAGCCTCCCTTTCCTCATCTATAAAATGGGAGTGACGTGAGTGCCTGCACTGTCAAATTGTTCCAATGGTTAAATAAGACAGCCCATGAAGAGCCTTTAGCACACAGAGCTCCCAGAGTCTGTGGGCATAAAAGGGTAGTCACGGTGACCATCCATGACTGCGTGGCAGCGCTGTGGGAAGAAGAGTTCAGCTCCAGGAGCCCTGTGTCCTGAGTTTCATTCCTGGCTTTACCCTTTACTAAGTAGGTCAAAGCCTTGGGCCTGGGGCTACTTGGGAGTTAGGGCCATTTAGCGGTGCTGAGGCTCAGTCTCCTCCAACGAAAAGTAGGGCGAATGCAAACTGCCCTGCTTTCCCCCGGCTGTTTTAAGAATACAAGGGATGTGGTATGTGCGCAAGTGCTTTAAAAATAGTCAAGTGCTCTGCAAACTCCAGGCACCCCACTCATGATGACGGCGATTAGCTGGCCCTCTGAGACTCCACAATTCTCTGTCCCAGCCCCCTTCCCTGGGATCACCATCTTCGACCCTGCCAGTCTGGCCTCCCTGCCCCAGGGGAGTTCAGAGAGGAGCAGTTAGGGGAAGGGGCTTTGGGGCCCGGGGCGTCCTGATCGGGATTGGGTGGCACAGCCGCTCCTCACCGTTGATTGTGACAGACTTCAGCTGCCCGTCCTCCTCCACTTCCACCCGCTCCTGCCCGTTCTCCGTGATCCTGGGGGAGACAGCACGGTTCATTCGGCGGGCATGCCCGAGTCCTGCGGGCACCTGTCCAGGCTCCGGGACGTTGCAGTGCACAGGGCGGTCCGCGCTCTGCCCTCAGGGAGCTGCTCTCCAGTCGTATGCGGCTCCGCTCCACCCCCACCCACCCCACACCCCGTATGGTCCCAGGAGCCCTCACCTGCGCGTCGTGATGCGGCGTCCTTGGACAAAGGTGGTAGATGTAGAAACAGAGCGAAAAGCACCAGCTCCAGGACTGAAGGAGAAAGATGAGGAGGAGAAATCTGGCATTGGGACAGAGGAGGAGGAGGAGGAGGAGAGGACGTTAGACAGAGGCTGTACCAGGCAGGCTGCACTCACAATGGACCAGGAACCTCTGTGGGGTCTCCCCGCAGAGCTGCCCAGAGGCAGGGTTCCAGAGACACAGAGAGAAGGCGTGGGAAAGTGACAAGCTGAGGCGAGGGGCTCCAGGACTCCAAACGCTTGCAAGCGAGGGAAGGGACAGCACTCACCAGAGTGTCCAGGGAAGGAGGAAGAGAAGGTGAAGAAAGGGCCCGAGTGCTGGGCCCTCCGGTTCTGAAGCTCTGAGAACGGGCCCAGGTCGTCTGCAACGAGTAAGCAGATGAACCATCATCTGGTGAAAAGATCCCCCCACCCCTAGAATGTGCGAACCCTGCTCTGAAGTCTCGAAATATAAGCTGCTAAGCAACTGGGTACACTTCTGATTTTTTCTTTTTTGCTTGGACTGATTTATAAATTAAGTTCCTTTTTAGTATTTTTATATGAAAAAGTTCCCTGGCCACTACGAAGAATAAAGGAAGGGGAGTGGGGAACAGCTATTTCAGTTTTATGCAGATAAGCCTGGTGTGATGTCAGGCAGACACAGCTACAAGCCCCGGCTCCGCCATCTGCTGTGTGACTGTAAGCAAGTTATCTGAATGTGCCTCAGTTTTCTCATCTGTAAATGCGGATAAAATTATCTACCTCACAGGGTTCATTTAACCATTCAAAAAAGGGGTATCTGTTGTTGTTTGCAACGGCATTATTACTGTCCCGTGATGCTCTGAGTCTTGCTTTCGTGGCTGTCACTGTGGAGGTTTAACAATGAATTATTGTTATCATTTAATAAGGCGAGTCTCTGAAGTGTCACTATCGGGTCACGCGGGTTCTGGAATGTGTAAGTTCTGTCCCAGAACTCACTGGATCCATCCACACAAAATCTTCTGTCTGTGGAATTCTGCTTCCCTCTCAGCCTCCCGCCTAAAGGCCTCCCAGCTGATGGAGAGCAGGCCTGGCGGGAGAAGTCGAGCTTGTCAGAGGCCTCCCGAGTCCACTCACCAAAGAGCTCTGCAAAAGGGTCACCACTCCCGAAGAACTCCCGGAAGACCTCCTCCGGGCTGCGGAAGGTGAAGGTGAAGCCAGGGCCGCCACTGCCAGCTTCCGCCCGACATGGGCCAGTACCTGACGGAGAGGCAGGATGAGGAGGGGGCTTAGGGCGTGCACCCTGCCCTGCGCCAGGGGCCCCCCTAAGGCACAGAGACTCCAGGAGCCTCGAGAGCAGAGTGAGAGCAAAGCATCCACTGCAGGAATCTGCTCTCCCCCTTCCTCCCTGACCCACTTCCATCCCTGGGCGCCCCCGCTCCACCTACCTGCCCCAGTCAGCCCTTCCCGGCCATAGTGGTCGTAGATCTCACGCTTATGCTCTGGAAAGAGAGAACAGATCATTTCTCCCTCCCTCTGGGATGACGGCCTCCCCTTCCAGGCTAGGCCCCTCAGAGGACTGGCCAGAGACTGACAACTGGGGGACAGCAGGTTGCACAGGGGACATGCGCTATAGGTTTTAGCAGCAGCTCAGCCCTTCATATAGCGGCTCCTTCTCATCTGTAAAATGGACACAATAACAGCACCGACCTCAGAGTTGCAAGGATTAAATAAGATAATCCACCTAGCACAGTGCCTGATACATAGCGTTTCATAAATGTTAGCTAATTATTACTATGTTATTATTAATCAGGGCCTAGCCTAAATGTCACAGAGAGATCTTTCTTGACTACCTAAAACTGGTGCCTATTATTCCCTGTTTCCTATCACATCACCCTGCTACCTACGTTCCTTTGGAATAATCTTGTCTATGCATTCACTTGGTTAATGTTGGCCTTCCCTGACCAGACTGTGATAAACCCATCAGGACTTGTAGTGCCTGCTTGTCCTCCATCGTTCCTCAGTACCCAACAAGGGCCTGGCACCATAAGCACTCAATGAATATTTTTTGAATTAATGAATGAAAGACCTGGAGCCATATTCCTTGAGCAAGTTACTTCACCTCTCTCAGCCTCAGCTTCCTTGCCTGAAGAATGGGGGTGATAAATCCTGTCTCACAGGATGGCTGTGAGGACTCATGGAGATTACAACTACCAATGCTTGAAACAGAGGAGGCTCGGCACATCTTGGTTACCTGCCCTGCTTCCTTCCCCTTGTCAGGATCCATGCTGCAACTAGCAGACCCTGGGGAGCAGACACTGAGACAGGGGATCAGGGGAAGAATAAAAGGGTGCTTGACACACAGTAGGCGCTCCTCTGAATTGAAACAAACAAAAAAATCCCAGAGTCCCTGTGAGAGGGGGGCACTTAAATGCCAGGTTGGAAAAGGCATGGAGGAGTCTGGGGTGGTGTCAGCACGGCTTTGGGAAGGAGTATGAGGGGGCATGAAGTGGGAGTGACAAGTGCTGCCCTGCCCTGACCCCTGGCCCTGGCCCTTACTGTCCGACAGCACTTCATACGCCTCGGCCACCTCCTTGAACTTCTTCTCAGCAAACTCTTTATTATCTGGGTTCTTGTCTGGGTGCCATTGTAAAGCCTTCTTCCGATACCTGCAGGAAGTGGGTTCAGAGGGGAGGGTCAGGAGACAAACGCAGGTCCTTCCCACTAGGGAACAGAGCGACCCACTTCCTATTAGCCCACCACTCAGATCCTGGTCCATGCCAGCTGCTAGGGCTGCCCCTGCAGCAACGTTTTAACGGAGTTCCTATCTTGCCCCATCTGCAGCCAGTGCTGGGACTATATACTTGTATTATAGAGGATGGTAACGTGAGGATGAGAAAGCCCCAGGCCTAACGCCTCCCTGGGACTCGCTGGGGCTGGGGTTGCTAAGGACCTGGGTACGTGTGGCCACGGTGGGTGAGGGGCACAGTGCTTGAGCATCCGTGCACTGCATCCTGAGAAAGCCCACACCTAGAGGCTGGAGGTTGGCGCAGGGATAACGGGGAAGGGCTGTACTGGAAAAGAGCTCACACTGCACCTTCCAGCGGAGCTTCACGCTGAAGACTTTCTCCTACTCATCCAGGGGTCTCCCTCCTCCCTACAGGGGTCACTCGCTGAGGGAGGCCCGCAATCCTTTCTAAGGACCTGGCTCTCTCAGCCCCGCCTCTGAAGGGCCCCAGGGCGGTGGAGCGCGGGGGAAGGGGGTGAGTGGCTTTCTGGTGCACAGCGGAGGCACTTACGCCTTTTTGATGTCATCAGCGGACGCACTTCGCGGCACGTCTAGGATCTCGTAGTAGGATGCCATGGCAACTCGTCAGTCGTCAGGCGGGCCTCCTTGGGGCTGCGGTAGAGAAGGTACAGTTAGGCGGAAAGAACCGAGAGCCTCTCCCCGGGGCTGGAGACCCCGGGGGCGGCGGGAGGCGCTCCCAGGGGGCCGCCGAGCCTGCTGGCTCTCCTCGCGGCCGGTGACTCGGCTCCCTCGGGCAGCCTTATCGGCCCTCGCAGGCCGGTGCCACGGGCTATCTCGGGGCCTGGGGCCCAGGGCCGGCGAGCCCTATCGCAGCCCCCAAAGGCCAGCAGCCCGGCCCAGGGCCCCCCAGCCTGACCAGGGCCCCCTGCCCGCACCTCCTCCGCCGGGAGTCCCTGGCCTCTTGGAGCGCCCCGCCCCTGCCCCCCGCCGGGAACCGTCTGGCACCGGCTGCCCGGCTCTCGGCTGCTGCGTAGGACGCGGCAGGCCCAGCTGTGCGCGCAAGCATGCGTCAGCGGCACGGAAACTACTAGAGACCCAGAGGAGGCCGGCTCTGCCTGTCACCTTCGGGGGGTGGAGGGGGGTGTGTGCTGCTGCAGGGGCTGCCGGGAGATGGAGGCGGAGCCGGCTATTTTGGGCTTGCACCAGGACAACGTCATCCCCAGATGGGACCTGGGAGACAGCGGCAGGCTCCATCCAGGAGTGACGCACTTGCCAACAAACAAGCCACCCAGCCCCTGGCCCCTCTGTGGCTTTCCTAGAGACAGGTTCGAAGACCAAGGATTACTCACCCAGAGGAAATCACCACTTCAAGGGCTCACAGACTCCCCTCTGGGCCTAAATCTTCCCCCTTCTTGAGATCCCTGCTCTAAGCCCCGGCCCTCAGAAGAGGCTGTCCGACTTCCCTGAGTAGGTCAGACCTGCCTCTCATAGCATCTCTTGGCAACTTGCCTCACACTGGTCAGAGCATTTATTTGTTTGATTATTTGATTGACAGTCACCTCCCCCACTAGGATGCAAACGCCACAGGGCAGAGATTATGTCTGTTTTCTCACTAGAGTATTCAGGAGAGTAGTGGGGTTCAAAAATATCCATTGGATAATTAAATAATGAACAGATGGGAACATGTTAATAACAGTTTTGACACATTTGGGAGATTAATGGGATTAATGGGTGGTTAATGGGAAAATGGAGGAAAAAAAAGGAGAGGAAGTTCCCCAGATTTGAGGATTTTCTTTCCAAACCGATCCTGAGTAGACCTCTGCCACCTTAGAGTGATTTCTGGCTTCAGGCCTCATGGGAAAGTTAGAGAACCTTCTAGAACTGGCTCCCACTTGATATCCAGGCCAATCCACAAGCATTAATTGAGCATCTTCTATGTTGTAGATGCTGCCAGGATGTAAAAAGAAGACTGTGGCCCAATCCCTACCTTCACAGAGCTCCAACTACCAGCCCATCAGTATAGACCACTGGGAAACCCCAAGGCTTTGGAAACAGACAGACCTGGGTTTGCAACCTGGTACTACTGTGTGACAAGAAAACCTCTAAGGACTCCCTAAATACAGGTAATGCCTAGGGCTATTTGAAAGTCAAATGAGGTATGGTACATAGTAGGTCTTGGTGCAAAAGTTCTCTGGCATCATGACTGGCCCAAGCAATATTGGTTATGTGAATCCAGAAGAATATTTTAGGCTGGGTGACCCAGAAATGCTTCATCAAAGAGAAGGGCTTGAGCCAGACGTGAGAGAAGAGCCTGGTGTGCGTTTGTCCAGTTTCCCTGGTTGCTCACAGCCTGAGCCTCCTACCTACCTACATCTGGCAAATTCCCATTGTGTAGGCTTTGATGGGAGCCAGGCCACTACCTGCCACAAAACCCTACACTTGCTCTCCCAGACTTTCTGGCTCCAAGGTGTAGGCAAAAGCCGGATGTTCTGCCAGTCGGAAGCTCCAACTGGGACTTTGAATCTGGAGCAAGTCACAGAGAAGCAGGGGCAGTTGAGAATTCATTTCTGCAGTGGTGGCAAGCAGAGCCAGCAGTGGCCTCTAGTGTCTGGAGGAGGAAATGTCAGCCTCGATGCCTGGGTGAGAGGAGGCCTCACCGCAGTGGGTGGAGGGGCCAGGGGCTTTTTAAGCAGGCTGTCCTGTGCCCTGACCTTGACTGTGGTGCTGGCTGCCCAACTTCCCTTGCTGCCTACCTGTTTGTGGAGACTTGTTTGGCAGCCCTTGTATTGATTCTGTATGCTACGCAGTGTCTCTCTAATTGTGTGTGTGTGTGTGTGTGTGTGTGTGTGTTGTATGTATATGTGTGTGTGTTGGAGGGGGGGGGGGTCCTTTTTTTTTTTTTATTTTGCCAGAGTTAGTTCCTGCTGTTTCCAGTCCTTACTGACCTTGGTATAAGAGGAAGGAATAGATTAGGTTAGGTCACTCCAAAATCTTCCAAATCTCTTTCTTTTTACTTCTCTTATCTCAACAGACATTTGTCTAGCACCCTACCATGTATGTGGTTTTATATTAAGAGTAGGAATACAAAGAGCTTTAAGTTTCAGTCCCTGTACTCAGGGAGATGAAAACCTCGTTGGGACACAGACAAATGACAGCCAAGGGAAATTATATGGAACACATCTAGCAAGCAAAGGGTTAATTTCCTTTGTTCACAAGGAATTCCGACAAATTTATGAGAAAAGACAAACAATGCAGTTTTTTAAATGGGTGAAGGGCACAGACAAGACAGTTCACAGAAGAGAAAGTACTGGCTTTTAAATATGAAAAGATGCTCAATATCATTCATAGCAAGAGAATTATAAAGGAAAGCTGCAGCAAAATACTTTCACTTCTCGGATGATTGACAAAGATCAAAAAGTGTAATATGTTGTATGGACACAGGCAGTCTCATACATTGGTAGTAGGAGGGGTATTTGGATATAACTTCTAAAGAGAGCAGTATGAAGTATATATCAAAATTAAAGGTGTATAGCCTTTGACCCAGTAACGCCAATTCTAATAATTTGTGGTTGTACATATGTGCAAAGAAGCATGTACAAGGGTTGCAGCATTCTTTTCATAGCAAAGGATTAAAAACAACCTAAATACTATACCATTAATAGCAGACTGGTTAAATAAGCAATAGTGCCATGTACTGTGGAATACTACATTGTCACCAAAAAGAATAAGGTATATCTATATGTACTGATGTGCACCATCTTCTAGATTTATTGTTAAGTAAAAAAAACAAGATGCAGAGCAAAGTGTATTTAAATGCGTGTGCACACATTTGTATAGGCATAGATGTCTGGAAGGGAGTACTAACCAAAAAAGTGAACAGTGGTGGCTGCCAAGAGGGAAACACATGAAGGGGACTTATTTTTGCTGTTTGTAAATCTCTTTGGTACCTTATGAATACTTAAGCATGTGCACATAGTAACTGGTCAAATGTAATATTTTTAAATCTAGCTGGGGAAATAGGATATCAGCAACAAGCTAAGTGCCATGGTACAAGGCAGTCCATGCCAAGTACTGAATGAGTGATAGAGACAGCCAGTAAGAGGGAGAATCTAGATGAGGGAGAGGTCTCCAGTGCCGGGTTCTGGGTGACTGTGATCTAACCTGGAAAAAATGGCAACACTGAGGCCAGCAGGGGGAGGTGGCGTTCCGGAAGGAGGGAATGCAGCTTTGGAGGCAGGCATGCTCCTGACACATTAGAGGCGAGGGAGTAAATGTGTTGGGTGGAATCCAAGGTTGGGGCTCTGTCTCTTGTGTCTGCCTGCAAGAGGTAATTGTACCCTGGCTTTAGAAGCCTCAGGGATGACAGCATTCTCCTGCACTGAGGGAGTCCCCAGGAGCCAGGCTGGGTGGCGCTCCCAGCTGTCCCATGGAGATCTGGGTTGCCACCTCCCCCCACCCACACCCAGTCCAACCTAGGCCTGCCAGGGCTTGCCTGCAGAGTTAGTAGCTGGGAGGCCTCACGGGGTCAGAGAAGAGGTGGCCATCCAGCTGCCCAGGGTGGGCTGGCTGGTACAGCCATCAGGAGGGGAGCTTGGCCACCTCTGTGGATGCCCAGCCGTGTTGGGTGGTAAAAATCTCACCTTCCTCAGGGCCCTCCCTCCTGGCCTCTCCCAAACCCTTACCTCACCTATTGGATGTCAGTGGCAGGGGGCTTTTAGAGGACGCTGACAACCCCAAAACCTGGCCCCAGAGACACCTCTGCCCTTGTCCAGCCCTGGAAGCTGGGTGCCTCCTCCGCCCCACATGCCCTCCACCACAGTGCCTGGGCAGGGAAGTGTCAAGTGTCACCCCCTCCCTGCTTTCGAGGCACCTGAGTCACTGTCTGGGCACTGCAGAGCTGGCAGGCCCAAAAGAGGTGGCGTCTGGAGAGGTGCCTGTGTCTGCTGAGGGCAGGAGGGGAGAACACCCTAGGAAGGGGAGTGCAGCAGCATAAGCTTTGGCCCAGGCTGACCTGGGTTTCAATCCCGACTCCTCCACTTACTAGCTGGGTAACCTTGTGCAAGTCACACGACTTCTCCAAGCCTCAGTCGCCACATCTATAAAATGGGCATTCATTGAACAAGTCTATTTAACAAATTTGAGAATCTATGGGTCAGACAGCATTCTGGGTCCTGAGCGTAGAACAGGCCTTGTTCCTATGGAGCTTCCAGTCCAGTGGGTGGGTACAATAACTGTATTTACCTCAGGATTAAAGAAGATAGTATGGATGCAGGGCCTAGTATACTAGGTGCTGAATAAATGACAGCAGTTTTTTCTGGGGTTTGAAAGTCTCCCCAAATAACCTCTCTTCCTTCCCCAAATTTGAAACCAGTTAATAGAGTGAAAGACACAGGACAGAGATTTGAAATTCAATCCTTTCAGAGAGAAAAAAAAAAAAAAAGGGTTGGAGGATATAGCTGAGCTATTCAGCCAAAATGGGCTCCTAAATAATTAAGTTATCCTCCTAACCCAGAAGGCGCTGCAGAAAATCCACATACGAGGATTTTAGGGCAGCCACCTGGTTGGAAATGGGGGCTTAAAGCTGTGCATGTGGCATAGTTTAAAGAAAGGTGATTTGTCTTTATCAAAAAGTGATGAATGTGATGGAGATTACAGGGAGGTAAGCTCCCCCTTGACCCCCATTCCCCCGTTGATGCTTCCACTGTACCACTTCTGCCTTAATGCCAGCTTCCGGACTCTACACTCTACACTGAAGAAGACAGGAGGGTGGGCTAGTGAGGACCAGCTGTATCAGATGACCCTAAGGCACTACATCAGATGCCCTGGCCTCACCAGGCTCTTGTTGCAGCTTCACACACAGACAACCTATCAGCACCTCGCCTTCTGCCCAGGGATTCCCTGTTGACCCTGCAGCCCAAGTGTGTGCAACCTGAAGTACAGGCAAGTTAATGTTTGATGAGGCGAAGGTTTAACCAAGGGAAGAATGGGCCAGTGCAGAAATTCCCCACCCTCGCCTCCTCTCCTGCCCACTCTCCCAGGGAATGGTCTGAGATGCCATTTATCCAGCTACATCTTCTCTAGGGTGAGTTCTCCCTCCTTCTCTGCTTTACCCACCTCGGCCCCCATTCTGCTCCCTGGAATTGCACTCATTAATGAAATCTGAAGTCAGATCTGCTTTCTGGGGAACCCAGGCTAAGATACCAGTCTTCCTATCTCTTATGAAGGAAAAGCCCCCCACCCCCATGGTTTTTCCCAAGAGGAAAATACATTTGTGAGACAATAAGGCCATAGCACTTTATTTAGGACAGACACGAAGGATTCCCCTAGTATTCATCCCCCTCCTCCTCTTCTCCTTCCCCCTCCACACTATCCATGCCCCACCTCCTCGTAATCCTTCTCCAGGGCAGCCATATCCTCCCGGGCCTCGGAGAACTCAACTCACCCTCCTCCATGCCCTCGCCCACGTACCAGTGCACAAACGCCCTCTTGGCATACATCAGGTCGAACTTGTGGTCCAGGCGGGCCCAGGCCTCAGCGATGGCGGTCGTGTTGCTCAGCATGCACACGGCACGCTGCACCTTAGCCAGATCACCCCCGGGCACCACAGTGGGGGGCTGGTAGTTGATGCCAACCTTGAAGGCCGTGGGGCACCAGTCCACGAACTGAATACTACGCTTGGTCTTGATGGCAGCGATGGCGGCGTTGACATCCTTGGGCACCACGTCTCCACGGTACAGCAGGCAGCAGGCCATGTACTTGCCGTGACGGGGATCACACTTCACCATCTGGTTGGCAGGCTCGAAGCAGGCATTGGTGATCTCTGCCACCGACAGCTGCTCGTGGTAGGCTTTCTCTGCAGAGATGACTGGCGCATAGGTGGCCAGGGGGAAGTGGATGCGAGGGTAGGGCGCCAGGTTGGTCTGGAACTCTGTCAGGTCCACGTTGAGGGCCCCGTCGAAGCGCAGGGAGGCCGTGATGGAGGAGACGATTTGGCTGATGAGGCGGTTGAGGTTGGTGTAAGTCGGGCGCTCGATGTCTAGGTTGCGGCGGCAGATGTCATAGATGGCTTCGTTGTCCACCATGAAGGCACAGTCTGAGTGCTCCAGGGTGGTGTGGGTGGTCAGGATGGAGTTATAGGGCTCCACCACGGCTGTGGACACCTGCGGGGCTGGGTAGATGGAGAACTCCAGCTTGGATTTCTTGCCATAGTCAACAGAGAGCTGCTCCATCAGGAGTGAGGTGAAGCCAGAGCCAGCGCCCCCTCCAAAGCTGTGGAAGATGAGGAATCCTTGGAGTCCTGTACACTGGTCAGCCTAGAAACTGAAGGCAAAGAGAAACATGGGATGTGAAGCACAGCTGACCAACAGCAAAGAACCAGCTTGTGCTGTTTGAGATTTCCCCAAAAGTTTCATAAAATCCTTGGAAGACTTTTCCAAGGGCACAAAATAGTCCCTGATGAGGAGGTCCCATTCTCTCCTCCTTGTGTCTCTTCCTCTCTCAAACCTCCTGAAGCCTTCCACAGACAGCTCTCTTGACTCTTGTGCCGTGGTCATTTTTGTCATCATAACTTGCCAACTCCACCCGGCTTCCTACCCCTGCCGCCTGATCTAACCTGATGTTTCTGGAGGGCTTCTTTACTGAGATTAACAACCTAGTAACCTGATCCCTGTCCTTGCTGGAGGCCGAAGTTGATCAGAGAGCCTTGAGCTGGTATTGTTTGGATCCCTGTTTTTCACAGGGCCTTCTGCCCACATACCTACAATACAAGGTGACATTCTGGGACTGTTTATGGGTGCTCATATCTTGGCCAGGCAGCCTATCAACTGGCAGCCACTCTGCCCAGCATCGGGCCACTTACTATAGCAGATAAAAGGGACACCCAGCTCCAGGCTGGAGCCTACACTCTGCCTCCCCTCCTCACTAGTCCTGATCCTGTGTGTTTAACTCTTGTCCAGGAGAATCTCCCAAGGATGGAAGCTGCCCTTCCCCCATCTGGTCTCCAGACCACTTCACAACAGGAATCCAGATTCTCCCTCCCCAGCCCTCAGCTCTTCTCTCACCAGCTTCTGAATCCGGTCCAGCACCAGGTTGATGAGCTCCTTTCCGATGGTGTAGTGGCCACGGGCATAGTTATTGGCAGCATCTTCCTTGCCGGTGATGAGCTGTTCTGGATGGAAGAGCTGGCGATATGTGCCCGTCCGAACCTCATCTGCAATGGGCAGAATTTTAGGTCCCCCTCCCCTTGCAGCCTGGCTCCTGGAGCCCCAGGGTACCCAGAAGGGGTGGGGTCACCAGGCCCGAAGTTCTACCCTAGAGGAGCCCCATTCAGCCTGCTGTTATTGCCCTTGACTTTAAGTGTACTTCAACGAAAAGGAAGGGGATGTGGAGTGACCTTGAGACTCTGGAGCTGAGTGACAGCAGAGCTGGAGTTCTGATTCGCTGCAGCAACTGGGAACGACAAACCAGTGCTCTCCAATTATGGAGAAGGACTTGCTGTGGTACCTGGGACAAGGCCGTGGCAGGGGCTGGTCATCACTCACCGATCACAGTGGGCTCCAGATCCACAAACACCACCCGGGGCACATGTTTTCCATCCCCAGTTTCACTAAAGAAGGTGTTGAAGGAGTCATCCCCTCCCCCGATTGTCTTGTCACTGGGCATCTGCCCATCTGGTTGGATCCCATGTTCCAAGCAGCAGAGCTCCCAGCAGGCATTGCCAGTCTGCACTCCAGCCTGCCCCACGTGGACTGAGATACACTCACGCTGAGTGGCCAAAGGGCAGAGAGAAGCATATCATGCCTGGACACAATTCCTGCCTTCCTTCCTTGAGTGGTTCTCTGGCTGAGAGCAAGAGTTCCTGGACTTTGCTCTCTGTGCCCCACGTCCCGGCGGTGGGGGGCAGTGGCGGGGGGCAAAACTCTCAGGGGAAGCAGAAGATGTGACCAGTTCTAAGATTATAGAGTCTTTGCTCAGTGACTAAGCATCTTGAGGAACACTGAGGGGCTCAGATGAGTCTGACAGAGCATGATAGGCCACCCACCCATATCCAGAAAGAAATTTGGGGCCATTAGTAAGGAAAAGAAGATCCAAGTGAGGTTTCAGGGGTCAGGGACAAGGATGAGGGTTAGAAAAGCAGAAAGAACTCTGGATTCATGTTACTGCTAGGAATGCCAGCAAGGAAGGGGAAAGTGGGCCTGGAATGGATGTGTGTGTGCTGTTCTTTCCTCTTGGGTGTGCGTGGTTCTGGAGTGATGAGGGGCTGGCAAGAAAGTTCTTCCTCGCATGACTCAAGGCTGGTCAAAGAGTTCTTGGCCCCCAAAGCAGGACTGGGGTAACCTGCTTGGTCCTAGAAAAAGAGAAAGGTCATTGCCCTTCCTGGGGAGTCCCATGAGCATCAAAAAGATTTGACCGTCTTGCTTCATCATGTATTGAGCCTCCATTATCTGCCTGACACTGGGCGGAGACTGGGGATACATAACACCTAATACCCAGTCCCTGCGCTTAAGAAACTCACTGTCTGGGGAAGGGAGCGTTTCATACGATAACAGATATGTGACAGTGTGGTAAGTAGGATCCCAGAATGTTTCTTCCTGCTTGAGAAGTATTTACGGCAGACTTTAACAACAAAACGAGCACACACATCCATCAAATTTCCCCAAGCTTTAAGGCTTAATCGTGTGGAGGATGTAGAGAAATGAGAATTCTCACACTGCTGCTAGAAGCCCAAAGTGATGCATCTTTTTCGGAGAGTGATCTGGCAATATCTAGGAAAGCTGAAGATGCTCTTGCTCTAGAGAAATTCTCACATAGGTACACAAGAAAACAGGTGCAAGAACAGTCACAGTACCATAGCAACAGAAGCCAATTAAATGTCCTTCAACAGGAGAAAATGAATAAAGAATGATTCAGAAGTGGACGTGGATGAATACAAGAAAGAATCTTGGGCTTCCCTGGTGGTGAAGTGGTTAAGAATCTGCCTGCCAATGCAAGGGACACGGGTTCGAGCCCTGGCCCGGGAAGAGCCCACATACGGTGGAGCAACTAAGCCCGTATGCCACAACTACTGAGCCTGAGCTCTAGAGCCCGCAAGCCACAACTACTGAGCCCACGTGCCACAACTACTGAAGCCCGCGCGCCTAGAGCCCGTGCTCCGCCACAAGAGAAGCCACCGCAATGAGAAGCCCACGCACTGCAACTAGAGAAAGCCCGTGCACAGCAACGAAGATCCAACACAGCCAAAATTAAAATTAAT
>RJWK010013212.1:19362-39392 GCA_004363435.1 Platanista minor
TTTTTTTTTTTTTTTTTTTTTTTTTGCAGTACGCGGGCCTCTCACCACTGTGGCCTCTCCCGTTGCGGAGCACAGGCTCCGGACGTGCAGGCTCAGAGGCCATGGCTCAAGGCCTAGCTGCTCCGCGGCATGTGGGATCTTCCCGGACCGGGGCACGAACCCGTGTCCCCTGCGTCGGCAGGCGGACTCTCAACCACTGCGCCACCAGGGAAGCCCTTGAAATATCTCGTAATTTTTTAATGAGGATGCTTTACCCATAAATTTTACACTTCTCTGACTTTGTAAATATGACACAAGAGCCTAGACTTTTTATGATTTTTAGATGACTGGGATTAATACATAGACCATCTGTATCCCAGCCCCATTACTGCCCCACTGGCCTCTCTGTGGGCGTCTTCCCCTGGTGAAGTGGAGCAATAACAAGAGCCCCTCCTAGAATCACTCTGCAGGTGAAAGAATGCGTGTAAGTTGCCTGGCTCATTGGATGACACAAAGTAGGGTGCGCCATACCTGTTGGACCCCCTTACTAATTCCCCATCCCCCAACCCCGGGGGTCATAGTAAGAGAAAGTAATGAATTAAGCTGGGAGGGAGTTCGGGACAAAGGACTCCAGAAATCCCTAGGTCCAGGAGGGAGGGCTGACTCAGCTCACCAATCACCTGGCTGGCAGGGCCAGCACCCGCTGCTGCACCTCAGAGCCTGCCCAGGCTCTGTGCACAAAGCCAGACCCTGTCCTGGCTCCCACAGCTGCTGGCCCACGCAAGGTGTGTCTGATCTGGAGTATGCCAGAGTCACTGGAAACGATGCCCCTCACTCTGGGTTTGGGCAAAGAACTCAGCCCCTGGAATCACACAGACTTGACCTCAAACCCCACCTCAGCTGCTCCCATTCCCTTTTCTTGGTGGTGAAAATACTATAATCTCACACTCAGCAGGCTTTGTCATTAGGTTGTTTAGTTTTGTATATTAAGCATTAATTAGGTGCCAGGCACTGTGCTTAGTGCTTCACATTCACTATCTCCTTTCATCTTCACAACAACCCCCTTAGGTAGGTATTTTTATTACCCTATTCTACTGATTCTCAGAGAGGTCAAACAACTTGCTCAAAGTCAGAGAGGGGACAGTCTGGGTCCAACCACACTCCTGACTGCCCTTCTATCCTGCCTGTCGGGGAGCCGGGTAAAAGATATCAAATGAGCCCCATACACAGCACCCTCCCTCTCTCCACTGATATGTAGCTGAAATGAGGGCTCAGACCAAGGCACAGCAGAAGGACAGGACTGTGAAGATGTGTCCTTACAGCTGGGAGGTGGGACCAGAGGCCAGCCGGGGCCCAAGGTTTGCAGGAAAGTGCCTGCACTTTCTGCCCCTGTCCTGCTTACCCCACTCTCCCTACTCCTAAATTCGGAGCCCTTCAGCAGCCCCTCAGACTCAGACCATGTCCTAGTTACCGTGGCCTGTCCCTCTCTCTCCCCTGAACATACTAGCACATTTGTGGGGCTACACTCACACCTGGAAGTTTCTCTCCCTCTCCCCCACCTGACCTGCCCACACGCTGTAACCCCATGAACACCCGGACCATGGGACCCTCATTTGCGTGCTCAGCCCCACCTCTGCTTACCATGCTGCCTGGCTGGGGGCTGGCTAGGGTCATCTGTCTGTCTGTCTGCTGCAAGGTGGAAGGCAGGGACAGGTCTGTGACGGACCCACAGCTGCTGGCCTCCTTATCCTCTCTGGTCTGCTCTCGGGGAGGTGGGGGGCGGGAATGTTGTTAGGCCCCAAGAGACAGGCCTATTGACGTGGTTACTGTGCAGCCGGCAGGCGCTGGGCCTGGGCCTAAGCAGGGGAGCGAGATGGGGCAGGCAGAGGAAGGGCCTGCTGGTAGCCCCACATCGCTGGGTACACGGTGTCTGTTGCTCAGTCACACAACTCCATTTCCTGGTGGTGCAGCCTGGCCCTCACAGGTGAGAGGGGTTTTAGAAATCAAGCCCCCTGAGCTCCAGCACTGCCCTCACCCCCAAGGTTGGTGAGGATTGGAAGAGGAGTAGGCGGGGCTAAGAAAAGTCTGCAGTGGACCAGAAATGATGAGTCCTAGGGCAAGAGGTCAACTCAGGGCCTTCTGGGTGGAAACTCAGAATATCACAGAACAGAGGGAACTAGAGCTCAGGTTAGCCCCGTCTCTAGCACTTAACTTCCTTTGCCTCAGTTTTCTCATCTGCAGAATGGGGAGAGGTAGTATTGTGAGATTAAGCAAGATAAACTTTCTTACATGTTTAGTCCAGAATTGCTGCTGTTCTCTACATGCAAAGCAAGATGCTGAGCATCTTCAGGGCTATTCCTAAGTGTCTATCCCTATTCCAATCCAAGTCTTTGCTGTTCCAGCCTGGCCTTATTTCCCCACAGAAGGAGTCACCATATGGCCTTGGGCAAAATTATGAGATAAAAATGTTACTCTCTCACGTTTGTATCCTGTTCTGTAGTTCTTAAGGCAGCTTCACCCCTTATCTCCTTTGAGTCCCTCAACAACTTTGTGAGGTAGGCAAGGTGAGGCCTCCGCTCCCAGAGGAAGAAAAGGAAATTGCAGCCCCTTGTGTTTTGCCCAAGGTCACGTGGGAGTTAATTAGTGGTGGAATTAAGATTCTTCTGGGACTCAGGCTCAGTGACTCTCCTCTTTCCACATGGCAGAGTTTTCGATGTCCCTCATTCCCCTGCTGCGTTTTTTTTTTTCTAATAAATTTATTTATTTTACTTTTGGCTGCGTTGGGTTTTCGTTGCTGTGCGCGGGCTTTCTCTACTTGCGGCGAGTGGGGGCTACTCTTCGTTGCGGTACACGGGCTTCTCATTGCGGTGGCTTCTCTTGTTGTGGAGCACGGGCTCTAGGTGCGCCGGCTTCATAGTTGTGGCTCGCGGGCTCTAGAGCGCAGGCTCAGTAGTTGTGGTGCACAGGCTTAGCTGCTCTGCGGCATGTGGGAAGCCCCCCTGCTGCGTTTTTATTTTTCTTTCTTCCCATCCTAAATTCTATGGGGCCTCCCTGGTGGCGCAGTGGTTGAGAATCCGCCTGCCAATGCAGGGGACACGGGTTCAAGCCCTGGTCTGGGAAGATCCCACATGCCGCGGAGCAACTAAGCCCGTGAGCCATAGCTACTGAGCCTGCACTCTAGAGCCCGCGAGCCACAACTGCTGAGACCATGTGCCACAACTACTGAAGCCCACATGCCTAGAGCCTGTTCTCTGCAACAAGAGAAGCCACCGCAATGAGAAGCCCTCGCACTGCAACGAAGAGTGGTCCCTGCTCACCGCAACTAGAGAAAAGCCTGTGTGCAGCAACGGAGACCCAACGCAGCCAAAAAAAAAAAAAATTCTATGGTCAGTGGTCATCACTCCCTTGCATATCCCTCAACTCCCTCACCTCTGTCTAGTTTCAGTTTCCTCGTTTGACTAAACCACAAGCCTGGTTAAATCCATTTCTTCACCAATTCTCTGCCTGCACTGACTCAGCTAAACAGTGGCTGTAGAAAAACCCAGAACCATACTGACTGATCTGACTTCAAATGCATGACCACTAACCTCAAATAGACCCTAATGCTGCCTGGAAACCACATTACCTCTCTCCAGTCACACTTCCAGCCAGCACCACGACCAGGAATAGGAATGCTAGATTTAGCAAATAAAAGAATTTTTTCTAGCAACCCTATCCAGGAAGAAGATGCTAATGTGAATTTTCAGTCAATGTGGCAAATGGTGAGAGAGTTATCCTGATGTTGGGTCTTTTTTCAGAGCATTTCTCACCACAGCATACAAGGGTGTGACCCAGAATATTAAGATGGTTAACTCTGATTTTGGCTATGGACTGAAGTCTTCTCTCTCCTACCTGGAACTAAGAGGCCAAGATCCCTGGAGAGAAGACACAGCCAACCAACACTTCAAAGGTACGGAAGCCCAGTCTACCTTGGGTTGATCCATGAAGCCATAGACCTCAGAAATTATTATCCAGATGAATGGATTTGGGGCCCACTGGGCCCAAAAGTCTCCTGCTAGCCCTCCAACTTCTCCCAACTGGTCTTTGAAGTTGGGCATCTCAGAGTCAACCTAGACAACACTAATTCTGGAAAGAAAATTATCCCAAAGGCAGGCAGGGAGGGAGGTCTTATGTAAAACAGAGTAAAGAGACAGATTTTTTGAGAGCATGTTAATGTATCTAAGTTATAAAATGAGAGGTAATCAATACTCTTCATTCCTTCAGCAAATATTTATTGAGTGTCTGCTATGTGCCAAGCACTGTTCCAGATGCCACTGTATCCAGAGATACAGTGGTAAGCAAAAAGAGTCTGTGCTTTTTTTTTTTAATTTTACTTATTTATTTATTTATTTATTTATTTATTATTTTTGGCTGTGTTGGGTCTTCGTTGCTGCGCGCGGACTTTCTCTAGTTGCAGCGAGCAGGGGCTACTCTTCATTGTGGTGCTTGGGCTTCTCATTGCGGTGTCTTCTCTTGTTGCGGAGCACGGGCTCTAGGTGTGTGGGCTTCAGTAGTTGCGGCACGCGGGCTCAGGAGTTGTGGCTCACAGACTTAGTTGCTCCGTGGCATATGGGATCTTCCCGGATCAGGGCTCAGACCTGTGTCCCCTACATTGGCAGGCATATTCTTAACCACTGTGCCACCAGGGAAGCCCCAAGAGTCTGTGCTTTTAAGGAGTTTGTATTTTTGTGGGAAGACATAATAACTAAACAAGAGAATTTCAGATAGCAACGAACACGTGAAGAAAACAAAACAGGATAATGGCCCAGAAAGAGGTGGGGGGCTACTATTGAGAAGAAGCCACTCTCTAAGAAGGTGATATTTGAACTGAGCGATAAGGAGATGGCCACACCAAGATCTGGATTGTAGTGGTCCAGGCAGAGAGAATAGCAAGTGCAAAGGAGCAAGCCTGGTGTATATAAGGAAACTGAGGGAGGGAGGGAGGGGGCTATGCAAGATGAGGCCACAGAGGTAAAGGGGCCTGGCAAGAAGAATGGCTTTTTTTTTTTTTTTTTTTGCGGTACGTGGGCCTCTCACTGTTGTGGCCTCTCCCGTTGTGGAGCACAGGCTCCGGAAGCACAGGCTTGGTGGCCATGGTTCACGGGCCTAGCCGCTCTTCCCAGACCGGGGCATGAACCCGTGTTCCCTGCATCGGCAGGTGGACTCTCAACCACTGTGCCACCAGGAAAGCCCGAGAATGGCTTTTATTACAAGTGCAATGGGAGGGTTTTAAGCAAGCCTCATTGCCTACTTTGTGTTTTGTTTTAGAGAGATTATTGCAGCTGCTATGTGGAGGATGCATTATAGGGATTCAACAGTAGGAGAAGGAAGCTGGTTAGGAGGCTATGGCAGACATCCAGAAATGAGGGGCTGGTGGCTTGGACTAGAGTGGGGATGGGGGACATAGCTGGGTTTGAAGTAAAGTGATAGGACATGCTAATCTGGGGTGTGCAGACCTCACCAACGGCCTCACCTGACCCCTGCCTCCACTTCTTCTTTGCTGGCATGGTCCTGACTTTGTATAATTATTCACCCTTCCACTTGGTCATGGAGGATGGCCTTTCCCTAGACCTAGGGCTAAGTATAGGTTAGTCCAAACCATTCATAGTAGTTCCATTCCCTCTTTCCAGTGACTAGTTTAGGCCCGGGGCCAGTGAGATATAAGGGAAAGTCTACTAGGGTGCTTTAAGGAAAGGTTTTTCTCCCTGATAAAAAGAGTTGTGGGAGGAAACCAACCCCCTTTCCCGCCTTAGGATGGTGTCATATGAGGGCATAATACTTGGAGCTGCTGTGGCCATCCTGTGATTAGGAGAGGAGATGTCGCCAGCCCATTGAGGATGCCAGAGCAGAAAGCTGGAAATACCGGACTTATTGGTGACATCACTGAATCAACCCTGGAACCGCCCTACACTCAAGATTTCTTGTGGGATAATAAATATACCCATTGTTTAAGCTGCTGGTAGTTAGGCTTTCCATTATTTGAAGCTAAAACATTCTCACTAATAAAAGAGGGGAAGGAGAGAGGGAAAGAGGAATGCAGGATGATCCTAGGTTTTTACCTAAGCACTTGGGTGGAAGGTGATGTTGTTGACTCAGATTCGGAAGCCTAGAATAGAAGCAGGTTTGTCAGGGAGTGGGATGAGGGTAGTATACTGAGAGTTCTACTTTGAATGTGTTATGTTGAGATGTCTAATGTGCTTTCAAGGTATGATGTCAAGAAGGCGAATAGTCATGTGAATCTGAAGTTTAGAGGAGAGGTCCAAAATGGAGGTATACATTTGAGAGCCATCAACATATAGGTGATATGTCTTTCTTTTTGTTCTATTCTTGCACTTCAGTTTGGCAATGTATATACTCTATGTATTCTTTTTTGAGTAACCCTGAATATGTTACAATCACTTTTTATTAAGGACATTTAAAAGTATACCTCAAAGTAGAGATAACATAATAAAACCTCATATACTCATCACTCACCTTCAACGATTGCCCCTTCAGGGAGAAAAGCACATGGAGAGCCTGGGACTGAGCTATGGGGAATACCCTTTAGAGGTAAACCATCAAAGACCACCAAAAAGGAGTGGCCAGGACAGAAACCAGGAGGGGAGGTGTCATCGAAGCCAGGAAGGAAGTGCTTCAACTACAAAACACTATAAGGGAAGGATAAGCTATGTCAAATACTGCTGAGAGGCTGAGAACGATGAAGAGAGAGACGTGACCTTTGCCTTTGGCAAGATGGAGGTCACTAGAGACCTTGGCAAGAACATCTAAGAGGAGCATGTGAACCGGGTCTGCATGGACAGCAAGAAGGAGAGAAGACATGGAGATATTCCTTTGGAAAGATGGGTCTGTGAGGAGGAGGACAGCTGGTAGATGCTCCATCTGAAAAAATGGAAGGATGTGCACCAAGGCTCAGCTCCACCTCTCCCAGATGGAATCAATGGAGACATTTTAAACTTTGATGACCTTGCTGCACTGCTCCAAGGTTGTGGTGAGACTCTGAGAAGGAGTTAGAAAAGACAGAGATAACAATGGGCATGGTGAAGAGGGAGAGCGATCCAAAGAGAGAATGGACATCCATGTACGGTAAATAGACTAAGCAATGCGTCATGAGGAAGAGTGAAGAAGTGCCTGGCATCGTCTTCTAGATTCTGTACATGTATGTGAATGTCTAAGAGTTTTCCATCTGGTAATATAGACTGTTACCTGCACACCTACCCAGAGTTTATGGCCCTAATTCAGGGGATCTGTATATACCCTGAGAAGATACATACACGCTCACAGCCATGCACATACACACATGAGCGTGCACACTCAAATACACATGCACAATCAGAAGCTGAATCTATGTTCCACTAACATGCCTTGGTCATGTCTCCCTGAAACCTTGTCTTCTCCACTTTTCCTGCCAGGAGGCCTGCTCAGTGGTTGTGAACTCCTTGCTACAGGGGCCAGGGTAATGTAAATGTGTGATGTGGGTTGAGCATATGATGTTAAATGGCAACAGGCACTGGTCTTCTGTGTCAGGGAGACACAGAGTGATGAGGGCTGCCTGAACAGGAGCAGCTTGTTGCCCATCCTAAGAGAGTAGCTGCCACCCAGCTGCATTTGCTGCCTATTGGTTTCCTACAGAGGCTGTAAGAAATTGCTACAAACTTAATAGCTTAAAACAATGCAAATTTATTATCTCACAGTTCTGGAGGTCAGAAGTCCAAAATAGGTCTTATAGGGATTGCAGTATTATGATTTAAAAGAAAAAAATATATATATGGTTACTCAGATGACCAAAATATATTTCTTATATATTATTTGGTCTTTGTCCACTCCTCCCGGCTCACAGTTCCCGAAACCCTGAGAATTCCCTAAGTGTTGAGAGTGATCAAGGTGTCTTTTGTTATGTTAATGAGGTGACTTTTGGACCCACCTAAGGAGGGGGGCTGCTTGCCAGTGGAGCCAACTGAGTGATTAGAGGGTTAGAAATTTCAGTCCCACCACCCGCTTCTGACCTCCTGGGAGGAGCGGGCAGCTGGAGGTTGAGTTCAATTACCAATAGTCAATGATTTAATCAGTCGTGCTTATGTAATGAAGCCTCCATCCAAACTCAAAAGGATGGGGTTTGGAGACCTTCCAGGATGGTGGACACATGGAGGTGCTGGGAGAGTGGCGCTCCCGGCGCTATGGAAGCTCATGCCCTTTCCCCATACCTTGCCCTCTGCACCTCTTCCATCTGGCTGCTCCTGGCTTATATTCTTTTATAATAAACCAATGATCTAGTAGGTAGAGTGTTTCTCTGAACTCTGTGAGCCTCTCTAGCAAATTGAACCCAAGGAAGAAGTAATGGTAACCTCTAATTTATAGCCAGTCAGTAAGAAAGACAGGTAACAACCTGGACTTGTGATTGGTATCCTGAGTTGGAGGGGGCTGTTGGAACTTCCAATTTGTAACTGGTGGGTCAGAAGCACAGGTCACAGCCTGGGCTAGCGACTGGCATCTGAAGTGGGGAGTCGGTGACAGTCTTGTAGGACTAAACCCTTAGTCGGGGAATCTGATGCTATCTCCAGGCAGAAAGTGGCAGAATTGAGTTGTTTTTTGTTTTTTGGGGTTTTTTTGCTGTACGCGGGCCTCTCACTGCTGTGGCCTCTCCCGTTGCGGAGCACAGGCTCCGGACGTGCAGGCTCAGTGGCCATGGCTCACGGGCCCAGCCGCTCTGCGGCATGTGGGATCTTCCCAGACCGGGACACAAACCTGTGTCCCCTGCATCGGCAGGCAGACTCTCAACCACTGCGCCACCGGGGAAGCCCTGAGTTGTATTCTTGAACACCCTGCTGGTGTCTGAGAATTGCTTGGTGGTGTGCGGGGAAGCACCCTGCCCCACACACTGGAATTGGAAACCTGTTTAGGGATAAATTCAAGGTGTTGGCATGGCTGTCTTCCTTCTAAAGACTCTAGAGGAGAATATGTTCCTTGCCTTTTCTACCTTCTGGAGGCTGCCCACATTCCTCACCATGGCCTCCTTTCATCTTGAAGCCATCACTCTGACCTCTGCTTCTGACCTCTCCTTCCCTGACTCTGACTCTCCTGACTCCCTCTTCCATTTATAAGGGCCCTTGTGATTACATTGGGCCCACCCAGAAAATCCAGAATAATCTCCCATCTCAAGACCTTTACCCTAATCACATCCACAGAGTTTTTTGCCATGTAAGGTAACATAGTCACAGATTCCAGGGATTAGGATGTGGACATCTTGGTGGGGAGCTATTCTGCCTATCACAATTGCTAAATGGGAATGCAGGCCTAGAATAGCCATATCTTCCAATTCTTTTCAAGATAAGCTAGAAATCTGGATTTTTACATGATCGTTCAGAAAAGAGTTAACATAGCAGAACTGAGACTTAGAAAGGCCTGCTCGCAAGGTTGGCCCTTGGCTGGCGTCTGGGAACTTGGCTCTTAGAGTGCGCCCAGTCAACAGCTAACTGATAAGGATGGTTCGTTGTGCCTAGATGGTGTGTGTAAACGATATGATTTATGCTGAACACCTGCTTTTCTTCTAAAGAGTCTGGAATTTTGGTGAGTGCAAGGCAGAGGTGCCTATGAGACCAGCCCCCACTAAAAGCCTTGGGTGCTGAGTCTCTAACGGGCTTTCTTGGGCAGAAACACTGCAGGGAAACGTTGTCCCATTTTCATTTTGGAGGAAGAGTACACTGTGTGAGCCCTTATGGGAGGGAGAGGGCATAGATTCCTTCAGACTCTGTGTCTTTTTCCCTTATTATCCAGTTGTGTATTGTTCCTACATCACTGTAATAAACCTTAGCTGTGGGTACAAGTTTATGCTGAGTCCTGTGAGTCTGTCTGGCAAGTCTCCTAACATAGGGGTGGTCTTTGGGGATGCCCCAAAGACAATTCCTGATTTTTTTCATATTCTGAACGCTATGGGAGTTAACACTGTGGGGGAATTTGGCCTCCAGGCTGCTAATTTGAAACTTCTGACTTCTTAGAGTTTCACCTTAATTTTAGCCCCACCTCTGTAGTGAAAAAATTCACCTGACACACACTTAGCAAATCTTTACCACATGCTAAGCACCATATTAGGAGCTACGGACACAAAAGTGAATAAGACACAATCCTTATCTTCAACAAGGTCACTATCTAATAAGATGGACATGTACAAGAATAACTGCAGCATGATGTGCTACACACACTAAAATAAATGAATAAAATGCTCTAAGAGTCCAGACAACTGCATACACAGTGCTTTGCTGTGTATGTACACATCCCTCAGTTCACCTGGTCCTCACAATCTGCTTATTATCCCAGTTTTACAAAGAAAGAAACTGAACCTGAAGGGCAAATAGGTTTTGGATTTTGCCTAAGATAGCGCAATCCTCTTAAAATATTCATTCTGCTGGGGTTGGGGTGCACAAGGAAAAAAGAGGACCAGGGAAGGTCTGCAAGAGGCCGAGTGTTCTGTAATCACCAAGGCTCCTTGCTCTGTAGAGACCATGACCCCATTTCCCAAAGCAGCCTCATTGTATGCCCTGGCCAGTTTTCTTTTTTATGAATGAGTCTTGTTCTCCCAACCATATGGTTAGTCTACTGGGAAAAGAGACCTTGTCACATTTCACTGTACTCCTTTCCATGCCTTGCCTAAGTAAGGTGTCAATTAGCTATTTTGTTGGTAGAAAGTTGCCACTGCTAGTTATTTTATCCTGCTGTGTTGTTTTGTCAGGCAGCCCTGGCCCTAGGAAACACTATGATAGGAGAGGCAGGTGAATCCTTTCTAAGTGACTAGCCTGGGAGACAGGTTTCTTAATGACGTGCCAATAGGCACATAGGGCACTTCTGATGATTTCCCCAGTGAAGGGGGACAGCTAGAAAATGTAAGGCATGCAAGGGAAAGCAGAAGTGGATTGAAAAGCCCATTCTTGCAAGAAATGGAAATGAAACTTAAAAAGAAGGAATAGCTTCAGCTGAGACCTCCACCTGAGCTCTGAGGGCGTTGAGATGCAGGTCAAAGATCCTGCCTATGGCTTAGGGACAGAAGAGGGTGGGGAAGTCAAAATCAGCCATGATATTGGAATCTCCATTTTCTTTTTTCCTCTTTGGAGTCAACAAGCATTATGATACCTCAACAATGCTTTCTGGGGGTGGAATCATTGTCTCCTTTCACCGGTGAAAATGCCAAGGACTCAGTGAGGTTAAGTAACTTGCCCAAGGTCACACAGGGCAGTCAAGATGCGAATCCAGGTACTGAGGGCCTCGGTCCAGAGCTCAGGCGGTTCTGGCAGCAGGAAAACGGGCAGGTGACGATGGCAAGGGCCGGCTAATAGTGACGGCGCTGATGACAGGGCCACTGACCGGCGGGTAGCCTGCGAGCCGCAGGAGATTCCCGGGGGTCGGCCCCCGCAGACAGACTGTGGGGCCCGGCTCTGCGGAGCAGCCTAAGGGATCGGCAACCTGGAGCTCAGGCTGTGCAGCTCCTGGTCCTCGGCCGCCCACGGGCGTTGGCGAAGGCCAGCCATCCCGGCCGGGGACCAGCAGGCCGCTTGCGGCTGCAAGGGGTTCCTGGGGGACAGGCCAGAGCCAGGCAGTCGGCCGGAGCCTCCAGGGAGGCGGGTCGGGGAGGGTACCGGCGAAGGCTGGCTACAGCCACTTCGGAAAAACAGCCTCTACAGCACCCGGCCTAAGTCAGAACACCTGAGCCACAGGCGCCCCCATGACGCAGGTACAGGCGAGACTCGTCCTGGCACTGCGCCCTGCGTCCCAACAGCGGAGCTGAGGAGCCCTGAGCGTCGGCTCAAAATCCGGAGAGAAGGGTTAAAGCTCAGGTCGCTACTCCTAACCCACGAGGGACAGGTGAGGGACGGGGAGGGGGAGGGGGAGGGGACTCGTCCTGGCCCCACCCCTCCGGGCTGCCTATCTTTGGGGGGCGTGGCCTCTGGGCTGCCCAGCTCCTAGTGGGCGGTCGGAGCGCGTGGGCCCGCCCCCCGCGTATAAGAGCGGTGCGGCACTGCAGCTAGCGCAGTTCTCATTGAGGCCCGTCACCCGGACTCTACGTGAGACCCACCGCTTGGACTCACCATGGTGAGTGCGTCCCCGCCGGCATCTCGCCCGTACCTTAGTTGCCCCTCTTCTTCGGGGAACCTCCCTCCCGGGATGCTCGGAGCCCTCCATCCGAAGTTCCTGGTCTCGAGGAGTTGGCGGGGGGTAGGGGTGGGGGGGTGCATTTCCCCCACCCCCACCCCCTCCCGGTGACTTTGGCTGAGCTACGTTGTCCACTTTCGGAGGCTGGGGAAGGGAGTGGAGTGGGGTGGGATTCTTCACGAGCAGAGGAGTCCTCCTGGAATCCCCTCCTGCTCCACCAAGCATTTTGTGCCCTAATTCTCCTGAGGGGAGTCACGCGGTCCCGTGCCCAGTCCTTTCCGCCGGCGAGGGAGACCCGCTCGGCTGCCCTCCGCCCCTAGCCTCCCCCTCACTTCCCGGTCCCCGGAACTGACCAAACACGTGCTTGGCGCAAGAAGGTGGAGGGGGTCAGATTACTTGGTGCAGCATCCCCCTTTCCTCCGACTGTGTGTGTATCCCTCCTACCCACAGTCCCCTGTGACTCAGCACCCCTCTTCTGATCCTGGAGGGGTGGCGAGAATGGGGTTCAGCCTAGTCAGGCGAGCCGGATTCTCTCCAACCGGAATTAGGGTGCACGGACGGGCAGAGACAGCTGGCGCTGAGCGAGAGTGCGGCCGGGGCCAGGTTGGGGGGAGGGGAAAGAGGTGTGTGTAGGGGGGTGGTATTTATAGCCCAGGGACCGGGACCGAAATCCAATCCTCGCTTTCCGCCGGGATGTAACTGGAAAGAATCTAGAAGGGGGGGTGGGGGTGGTGGCGAATGCAGGGCCAGGGTGCAGGATGGCGCTCACCCTGCCCAGAGCAAGGCGGTTACCTCTGGGACCTCACTGCAGGTTCCGCTTCCTTTTCTGGGTATTTGGAAACCGTCACCCCGCCATTTCGGTGTCGAAAAGGAAGGCTGCGCCGGCCCTGCGTGGCACCACTTTGGCTCTTCAGAGGTTAATTTCACACTGGCAGTGATGAGCCTAGGGCAGCGAGTACCCCAGTACCCACAACCCGAATTGCCTGCGCCTGCCGTCTTTTGCTCTCTGCAGTCTCGGTGAGGGCACCGCAGTGGACGAAGGTGGTGAAGACACCCAGGGTGGAGGGGTGGAGGTGACGAGCGCAGCCAGACGGGCTTGAAAGGCGGTGAGGGGGAGGGCATCCTGCTGGCCAGCGTGGTCAGTTGACGCCTGGCTGGAAGGCTGAGACACCTCTGCAGCCCGCAAGAATGAAAGGGGGAGAGGGTTATATGAAATTCTAGTTGTTCCATCCTCAGAGCAAAGAACTAATCAAGCTGGGGACCTCTAGCTATAAATTCATAGCTCTGGAAAACCTTCTGTCCCTCCTCAGGCTCTTGAGAAGCTGATTTGTGGGAGTAGGGATTGGGAACAGCTGAAAAATCGCTTGTCCTTGTCTCAGTTACTGCAGTGTCTGCCTGTCTCATATGCACTTGCCCTCTCCGTCCTCCCTGAGTGTCCTATGAATGTGGCAGGGTCATGTGGAGCCACAGCTCTTACTTGACAAGGTCCCCATGGAGAAGTAGGCTGAGGGACTGGCCTGCCCTACTGGGTGCCTCCAGTTGGAAAGTCCTATGCAGGGGAGCCTGGGCAGGCTGCCAGCCTCTTTGACCTCTGCCCAGCCCCAAGCCTCCACTTTTACCAACTCAGTGATCCTAACTGGTGGGTGATAGGGTGGGAGAGAGGCTCATGAGGTAAGGACCTATGTACATGGAACTTATGCCATGTCCCCTCTCTTTATCCTTCAGCGTGAATGCATCTCAGTCCACGTGGGGCAGGCAGGTGTTCAGATGGGCAATGCCTGCTGGGAGCTCTACTGTCTGGAACATGGGATTCAGCCAGATGGGCAGATGCCCAGTGACAAGACCATTGGTGGAGGGGATGACTCCTTCACCACCTTCTTCTGTGAAACCGGCGCTGGAAAGCATGTGCCCCGGGCAGTTTTTGTGGATTTGGAGCCCACCGTAATCGGTGAGGGGAAGAGAGGGTGGAATTGAGGGGGTGGAAAGTGACTCTAAGCTTCTCTCTGGAGAGAGGGTGTGTAGACCTGGCTTTCCTGGCCCTAAAAACCCCTTGCCCTGCTGGAAGCTAAAGAAGGCAAGCTGATTGCAGCCTGGCCTGGGCAGCAGGTCTGGGTTTCTCACACACACTGGTATCTCAGGCTGGCAGAAGGATGAGCTCTTCCATACATCTGACCACAGTTACCAGGCTGGGGGAGGGAGGTACGTGCTGAGCACAGCCTTGTGGTTTCTGCCCTAATGATGTGGTTTCTGCCCTTCCAGATGAGATCCGAAATGGCCCATACCGACAGCTCTTCCACCCCGAGCAGCTCATCACTGGGAAAGAGGATGCCGCTAACAACTACGCTCGTGGTCACTATACCATTGGCAAGGAAATCATTGACCCTGTACTGGACCGGATCCGCAAGCTGGTGAGAACTTGGGATGGAAGGAAGGGAGCGTTTGAGAGGATGCTAATGGTCAGAAACATTTTTTCCCAGATCCATTTCATGGGGTCATCTCTAATTGTACATGTCCCAGAGCATGCTGCAGCTATGGGATACTCATTAGTCTTTGCCTTGACTCCTGAGAAAGTTTAGGCTTTTGTGAAGCCAGAAGATAAGAGTTCCTCAGGCCCCTTCCCTGCCCACATTGCTCTTTACTTTCTTGCCTTTCAGTCTGATCAGTGCACAGGACTTCAGGGCTTCCTGGTGTTCCACAGCTTTGGAGGGGGCACTGGCTCTGGCTTCACCTCACTCCTGATGGAGCGGCTCTCTGTTGACTATGGCAAGAAATCCAAGCTGGAGTTCTCCATCTACCCAGCCCCGCAGGTGTCCACAGCCGTGGTGGAGCCCTATAACTCCATCCTGACCACCCACACCACCCTGGAGCACTCAGACTGTGCCTTCATGGTGGACAACGAAGCCATCTATGACATCTGCCGCCGCAACCTAGACATCGAGCGCCCAACTTACACCAACCTCAACCGCCTCATCAGCCAAATCGTCTCCTCCATCACGGCCTCCCTGCGCTTCGACGGGGCCCTCAACGTGGACCTGACAGAGTTCCAGACCAACCTGGTGCCCTACCCTCGCATCCACTTCCCCCTGGCCACCTATGCGCCAGTCATCTCTGCAGAGAAAGCCTACCACGAGCAGCTGTCGGTGGCAGAGATCACCAATGCCTGCTTCGAGCCTGCCAACCAGATGGTGAAGTGTGATCCCCGTCACGGCAAGTACATGGCCTGCTGCCTGCTGTACCGTGGAGACGTGGTGCCCAAGGATGTCAACGCCGCCATCGCTGCCATCAAGACCAAGCGCAGTATTCAGTTCGTGGACTGGTGCCCCACGGGCTTCAAGGTTGGCATCAACTACCAGCCCCCCACTGTGGTGCCCGGGGGTGATCTGGCCAAGGTGCAGCGTGCCGTGTGCATGCTGAGCAACACGACCGCCATCGCTGAGGCCTGGGCCCGCCTGGACCACAAGTTCGACCTGATGTATGCCAAGAGGGCGTTTGTGCACTGGTACGTGGGCGAGGGCATGGAGGAGGGTGAGTTCTCCGAGGCCCGGGAGGATATGGCTGCCCTGGAGAAGGATTACGAGGAAGTAGGCATCGACTCCTATGAGGACGAGGATGAGGGAGAAGAATAGAACAGCTGCCTGGAGTCCACTCACTATGTTTATTGCAAAATCCTTTCGAAATAAACAGTCTCCTTGCACGGTTTCTTGTCCCCTCTGTGAGTGATTAAGCTTCTGCTGCCTTCCCCTTTTGTGCTGCTGCTGCTGCTTCTGCTGCTGCCCTTACTATGTGCTGCTCATGACTTTTTCCCTTCCATGGCTGAAAGTGAGACCTTCAGGCCAGGAAAGAAAGACCTTCCTTGCCAGGCCCAGGAAACATGACCCCGTGTATGATCCTAGAGGAGCCCAGGATAGGGGGGAGATGAGAACCAAATCTTGGACCTGTCTGTCCAGCCATGAGCTGTTAAAGGATCTGAGGCTTCACTTCCGTTCCAAGTAGGAGTTTAAGTCCAGCAGTTTCTGTACTTGTTAGACGGCTACCCTATTCTTCCCGCTGCTCTGCATTCACTGACTCTGGAAGCAAGGCTTGGCCCAGGTACCTCTGTGCGTTATAAGGGCTTGGGAGTGGGGCTGAGCTGGTCCAGAGTTCCTGGGCATGGAGCCTAGTCATAAGCTTGGGGGATGGGAGGGAACAAGGGCGATCTCCTGGATTTGTTTGTGTCACTGCACCTCCTAGCAGCTTTGCAAAGCTTACTGTTGGGTCTTGCTGCTTTGCTGGGGCCTAGGGTTGTGCCATTAAAAGTCAGGTCATTTCCCCTCTGTTTGTGCTTTCTTTCTGGCTCAGCCTCTGTGCTAGCTGGTGGGAGCCTCCTGCCAGGGCCCTGGGGAAAACTTCAACTTTGCTAATAGGCACCCCAGGACCCACAGTGATGTCAGCAGTTGGGGGTGGGCACGGTATGGGGAAGAAGCTTCAATCTCAGGAGCAGGAGATGTGAACGCTGCCCTTGCCTCCCCTCCCTGGTGATTCAGTGACACAGTGCCCTTCCCGGGGGAACAGGTTTCAAGCCCAGCAAGGGCAGGGCCCCTGTTTACTCAGCAGAGTAGGCAGGAAGTGGCAGCTGGATACTGCCACACCACACTGGCCTCATTAATCATTAACCATTAACCATGTGTGAACTAAGAACCATTTGGGAGAGATTCTGGGTCAAAATGGCTGCCACCTCCACTCCCCTTGCCCACAGGCAGAGGCTGGAGACCAGTTATGTAGCTGTCCCAAAGATTCCTCAGGTGTCTCCACCCAGAAGCCCCTGCCTGGAAAACCAGCTGGGCTGCTCTGACTAAGCTACCCAGCCCTGGGAATGAAGAAATGAAAGTATGAGTTGAGGGTGCTTAAGGCAGCCCTGGTCACAGTTCTTGGCATAGAAGCCAGCTCAAACCAGAGCATCTTGAAGTTTCTGAATAAGACAAGCTAGGAGAAGAATTGCCCACCACCAACCAGCCAGATCTAAGGTAGGCACACCCGCCTCCGTACGTGGAATGATGAAGTCACGCCATTCTTGACGCTACGCCAGTTCCTCTTCTCTCCAGGCTCTCCCTTGGAAATGGCAACCAGACTTTTGGCCCCCTGCACCTCTTCTCTCAGTCCAGGCACAATGAAACTAAGATCACACCCAGCTACTTTCACTTTATTCTTCTATTCATACATTTTCCTGCTCCCAGATTTGGAGGCAGATCATGATGTAAGCTCAACAGTCCTGCTCAGAGCCTTTACCAGATTCTGTCAGTTCCCCTTTCCCCATTCCCCACCCTCACCCACCGCTACCCAGTCAGGCCCCCCAGTCCTGTTGTTGCTCTTGGGCGTAAGACAGCAGAATCAGAGAAGAAGACTGAGCTGACTGTCCCCACCCCCCAGCTGCCCCCAACTACAAGAGAGCTGTCCTGGTTAGAAGGGATGGAGATTCCACTAAGGGATGGGAGCTTCTTCCCAAGGCACAGGGGCCACCTTCTCAACATGGCCACTGGTTTGTTCAGATTTGGGTAGTGCGCTGGCTCTGAGCTGGGGGCTGCAATGCCTCCAACTGACTCAGGAGGAAAGGAATATGAGGGCGCTGCTGCGGGTCCACAGTCATCATTAAGGTGAGCAGCTGCCGCAAGGCTGAAGAATACCTGTAGAAGGAGGAGGGCAGAGTGATGAGGGCAGCCATCCCCTGTGCTACAGCTCCAGCCCCGCAAACGGCCGGGAGGAGTCTGAACTGCTTGCTGCCCCCTTCATTGCTCACCTGGGGCTCTGTGGGATGCTTAGTTGGTTCTGCACAGCAAGGGCCACACTGTCACCCTTCTGGAACACCATGTCATAAGGGCCTTCCCCAAACATCATGGCATATAGCACACAGCCTAGGGACTAAGCATAACTTGGTTATTCCTTGGAAGGGGACCAATGGAGGTGATATCGCCCTGCTTAATTCTGTAGTGAAAGGAAACTACAATATGCAGACTTCAGTCACATGACACCACCAGGGCCCAGAGAAACTGCGAGTTAGCTGGAGGCCTCTGCACCCTGTGCTTAGCCACTGCCTTCAGCCCTGACAGTTAGCTTGTACTCACCCTGTTCAAAGGGCGGGATTATACCACTTCCTGAGCAACTGAGTACAGTGTCAGTGACCGTTTCCAGGAAGAAAGTCGAGGGGGGATGAGGACATATGTGGTTCATGGGGCCCCATGCGCTAGAAACCAAAGACCTGTTCTCCTCCACAGTAGGTACAGAGCAGCACTCCTCCCCGCCCCCAGATTCCCACCCACATGCTCCTCACCCAGACATCAGTCCGCTCATCGATGACACAGTGGCTCTGCACGGAAAAGAGCTCCGGGGCCCGGTAGGAGATGGTGCACCGCTGGGCTGCCCAGTCCTGGAACAGTGGCCCCAGAGCTCAAAAGTGGGGCACAGGTCATGGTCATGTGACCAAATTGGGGCACGCACCAGAAGGGGTTGAGGATGGGGAGCAGGTGGGCAAAGGAACCTAGAGACTCTTACCTGGAGGGTCAGAGCCTGGCGGGAGCCCTCCACGTGGATGCATGCTTGACTCATGGAACCCAAGTCCATTAAAACTGGCTGCCCCTCATCTCCAAGCAAGATATTGGTGGGTTTCAGGTCCCTGCAGGAAAGTGGAAATGAACCATGAGCGTCCTTGGACAGGAAGGCTGGAATCCTAGCGGGGGGGGGGGAAAGAATCATGGGGGCTGTTCTTTGGGAGGAGAGCAGAGACCTCTCATTTCTCTTGATGAGGCTCTTCCTTTCTGCCCAGCAGGTACACAGGAGCCTCCCACTGACCTGTGGGCATAACCCTTGGCATGAATAGCCTCAAGGCCTCTGCAGATACTCAGCAGCAGCTGAAGGATTTGCTCTTCAGTCAAGAAGTTGCCTTTGTCCTTCAGCTGTTCTATCTCGTCCCATAGCGTACCTCTCTGCAAGACAAGTTTCCCCACAGTTGATGTTTTTTTAGCCTCCGCTCCTTGAGCCTGAGTCCTTCCCTATGTCAAAACCTATCAACCATTTCACCACACACCCCACAGCCCCATCTGGGTTCCTTAAACCCCAAATCTGAAGTAGTCAAACCAGAACATGGTCTCTGCTTCCCAACGTGCTTGACTGCTCACACAGCCCTTGGCAGGTGGCTCTACTGTAACCCCCTCTATAGCCAGGAGACGTTCTGACCTTGAAGAAGGGTAGCAGCAGCCAGGCCTCATGTTTAGTGCCTCGCTCCCTCAGACAATAAGCCACAAGGCGCAGGATGTTGGGGTGACGGAAGAGGCGGTGCATGTCTGCTTCTCGTTGCGCCTCCTCCCGGTCCTGCTGCTCATGACACAGGATTCGCTTCAGGGCGTAGAACTGTCCATCATGTAACCCCTCCACTAGGTCCACATAGCTGAACCCACTGTGGGCCAAAGGGGTCAATGAAGGACCATGGTCATCTCCCACACTGCTTGGACCCAGAGGAATTCCCTGGGGAGAAGGGTGGGGCGGGGTGGTGTCTTTCCCACTTAGTAGCAACCCTCCCAAGGTGTGACTCTAAAAAGAAGTCTAAAGATTATTACACTTTGAGCTTAAGACCAGGGACAGAGTCACCTTTTAGGTGCTATGATCTTAATGCAGGGCTCTGCACCTGACAGATGCTCCATAAATATTAAATAAATAATAGCCAACATTTATCAAGTGCTATGGTAGGGGAGACATTTGATACGCAGTATCTGGTTTAGTCCTCACAGCCCTGCAACTAAAGCATAATTAGCTCCAAAAGGCAGATGAAACTATGGCTTATCAAGGCCATACATGGTGAATCTAGGAAGCCTGGCTCCACAATCCACTTTCTTTTTTTTTTTTTT
>RJWK010013213.1:0-39256 GCA_004363435.1 Platanista minor
TGCGGAGCACAGGCTCCGGACGCGCAGGCTTAGCGGCTATGGCTCACGGGCCCAGCCGCTCCGCGGGCATGTGGGATCTTCCCGGACCGGGGCACGAACCCGCGTCCCCTGCATCGGCAGGCGGACTCTCAACCACTGCGCCACCAGGGAAGCCCACGTGTGCGTCTTTGAAAATTCGCAGCATGAAGGTTCGTAGGTAGGGGACTTACTGTATAAGAGTGCTTGGTCCTGATGCTTGCTGCTTGTGTGGTTATCAGGAGAGTGCTAGAGTGTACAGACCTAATTCCACACCTGAGGTGCGGGGGCCACGCTGTCCCTCTGCATGTGCCCGCTGTGTGACCGGATTCTACAAGGTAGAAATGGCAATTAACCATATGCGTGCCACAGAAAGAGGCTGCTGCATAATTAAAAGAAAAATAAAGGAAACCGTGGACCAAATGAAAAGACAACCTACTGAATGGGGGAAGATATTTGCAAATGATATGACTGGTAAGGGATTAATGTCCAACATATATAAAGAGCTCAGACAACTCAATATCAAAAAAACCTCCATAAACAATCCAATTAAAAAATGGGCAGAAGAACTGAATAGATACTTTTCCAAAGAGGAAATGCAGATGGCCAGTGGGCATATGAAAAGATGCTCAACATGGCTAATCATCTGGGAAATGGAAATCTAAACCACAATGAGACATCACCTCACACCTGTCAGAATGACTATTATCAAAAAGAACACAAAAAATGCTGGCTTTGTGGATGTGGAGAAAAAGGGCCCCTATACACTGTTGGTGGGCATGTAAATTGGTGCAGGCACTGTGGAAGACAGTACATAGGTTTCCCAAAAAACTAAAAATAGAACTACCATATGACCTAGCAATCCCACTCCTGGGCATATATATCTGAATAAAAGAAATACACTAAGTTGAAAGATACATGCACCCCAATGTTCATAGTAGCACTGTTTACAATTGTCAAGGTATGGAAACAGTCTAAGTTTCCATCAGCAGATGAATGCATAAAGAAGATGTGGTATATATAGAATGGTATGCTACTCAGCCATAAAAATGAATGGAACAGAAACATGGATGGACTTGGAGGGCATTATGCTTGGTGAAATAAGTCAAAAAGTGAAAGACAAATACTGTATGATATCATTTATATGTAGAATCTAAAAAATACAACAAACTAGGGAATAAAACAAAAAAAAAAGCAGACTCACAGATATAGAGAACAAACTAGTGGTTACCAGTGGGGAGAGGGGAGAGAAGAGGGGGCATAGAGAGGTAAGGGATAAAAAAAAAGAAAATGGTTATTATGGAATTATATGAAATAATGTGTGTAAAATTTTGAAAATTGTAAAGCACTGCAGAATTTAAAGAATCTTTCGTTCACTTTAAAAGAAGTTCCATCCCTAAAAGTGCAGCCTCAAGGTCCATATCATCCCTTTGATTGATGTCTCATGGAGTCCATATCTCAGGTAGAACAGACAAGGTTTAATCCATGTACCTTTCAAATAACTGCTATAATGTCATTGCTGCAGTCCTAACAAGCAAACGTCAGTCCTAACAGTTCATGGCATAAAAATGAGTAGAGAAATTTATGACACAAAGCCAAGGGAATGAAGGAATTACAGTGGGGTGAGGTGTTATATAAAATTACTTGGATCTTTAGTGCAATACTCTGTATTATTTTAGCATCCATGGAGGCAGGGGACGAAAAATTGGTATTCTCCTTAATACAGAATTAATTTAATCTTTTAGAAAGAATTCATCTTTTTTCAAAGATGTGTTAACTTCGGTAAGTTGAGCGCTGTGGTGCGCATGCGCCGGTGTGATTCTTTGACTTGTGTTGATTCAAAGTGAAATTACCATGCTTAGCAGTGCCTTCTTGTTAGAAGGAGTTAATAAGCTGTGATAAAGAGAAAATATTAATTATTCAGCATGCTTTTAATAGAACTGTTTTAATACCTAATGTCCTGTTTTTGATGAATATAAAACAGGAAACATTTTTATTGACAAATACATTAGGTACCTTCAGGTACTTCTTTCTTGGGATCTGCTTTTGAATTGAAGTATAATCAAAAGAGCTCACTTAGAAGTCAGATTACTCAGGTTACTTGTTATTAATTTTCCCACATTCATATTTAAATGACTATCACAAAACAAGAGTATTGTTTTGCACATTGATTAAAATAGAATATGTTCTGAATGGAATTTACTATTTTTAGAAGACGAAGTAAAATAATCTCGTATGAGATAGAACATAATGAAAAGAATGAGTTATTTGAAATAGCTAGCTACATCTGCTCTTCAGACATACTGAATTTACAAAATGATCATCAGTGAGTAGAATTATACCTTGTTTAAGAAGAGCAGTAAACCACTAAGATCTTACTGTCACAGCAGATACAGTCCGAGCTGTCTAAACTTTCGCCTTAGAGCAGAATAGTGGTAGATGAGGCTGGTTTTAAAAAATGTTTGGATTTCTTGTGAATCATAATCCGAGCCAGTTAACAGTCTCCATTAGCAAGTGTTATTGTTGACATTTTAAGATCTATGATGGTATCAGAACTGGAAATACCTTGCCCTTTACTGTCACATGGACAGTAAAATGCTAGATAAAGGAGGGAAGGAGGAGAGAATTCAAAGGAAGCAAAGATTCATGTTCAGATTTGGAATTTATAATGTCAAGCAACTTTTTCTGTCACCTACATCTCTCAATTCCAGCCACAGATGCAGTGTTTAAAAGCAATATATAGAACTTGGAATTTCTGTCCTAGTTCTCACATCTACGTGTTATTTGCTGTAAGAGACAATAATAACGTCTCTCAGTTGAAATTAAACCAACTGGTATATAAAAATCTAGAAAAGCAAAGTGAATTCCTTTCTTGAACTTAATTCATTGACAATTTTTGTGCCTAGGTGGCCAGAAATCATATGCTTAAAAATACCATAGACCTGAAAAATGTCCGTAATTGACTGCCCACCAGGAAAGGAGTATAGAGAAGGGACACACTTGGAAAAGTTGTAGAGTCACAGTAGGAACCATGATGATGAACCAGCTGTGAGTGTAAAAGGACAAAGATGGCACAGTGTCCCCAAGGCTTCTTTCTCATTGAGGCAAATGATGAATGATATAAAGTGGAGAAGACAGAAGGAAAGCCTCGTTTTAACGATTTTGGATGTGTTGATTTTTGTGGACTATTTAGGTGGAAGGTCATTCAGCAGTTGAGGAAATGAGGGTAGAATCCAAGAGAGAAGAGAGCGAGTTGTATTTATCAGATTACGCGAAACTGATTTTCTCTCTATGAGACGCACCGGTCTATCTTGTTAAGGTTTCAGAGTCATTGAATAGGGTAGTGAGGGAGATCTCCTGGAGAGAGCCTGTGGGCTGTGGGGAGAAGATGGTCAAGTGCGGGCCCCTGGGAAAGCCATTAGCTGAGGAGGTCATCGGGAGGTGCGAAGAGGACCAGGAGAGAAAAAGGGCTGGGAAGTCAAGCGGGGATAGTGTTCAGAAGAGGGAAATGGTCAAAAGGATCAGATTCTGCAGAAAGTCAAATGAAATGACAAAATAAGTTGTGCTTCAAAGATTGGGGAAAACAGTTTTCCTAATTATATGGTAAATTATGTCCCCTGCCCCAAAGGGTATTTCCAGCCAGCCATCATTAGAATGCCAAACCCTCTTGCAGATCACTTTTGACTGTTCTTACCATGATCTGAGCCCAGATGGACTTACAGAGTCAATGATGACATTGCTACCAGGATCATGGGCAGTGATTGAGTTATGAACCTGGTGGCTACCTTTTCTTGTTGGTGTCCCAGTAATAAGGAGTTTAAATCACAGCCTTTCATTTTAATTACCTGTGTATTTTAAAGCATATGTTCTAAATTGGACTTTGTATCCAAAGTATACAGAACCTAGTAGGACGGAATAGAATTAACGTTAAGATCCTTAACGTGGGTCTTCCCTGGTGGCGCAACGGTTGAGAGTCCGCCTGCCGATGCAGGGGACGTGGGTTCGTGCCCCGGTCCGGGAGGATCCCACATGCCGCGGAGCGGCTGGGCCCGTGAGCCATGGCCGCTGAGCCTGCGGGTCCGGAGCCTGTGCTCCGCAACGGGAGAGGCCACAGCGGTGAGAGGCCCGGTTACCGCAAAATGAATGAATGAATGAATGAATGAATAAATAAATAAGTAAATAAGTAAATAAATAAGGGACAGTGGGTAGACAGAAGTGGAAAAACTATTTACAAATCCACTTACATACCTGGAAAATGAGTTCAAAGAACGTATCTATTTGGTCTGGATCAGTAGCATGTTTGCTCTTAAGGAGCAGCCCTTTTTTTTTGTGCTGCCTGATACCTGAATTCCCTGTATTGATGATCCTCCAATATTGACCTGTTAGCAACTGCTCGCTGTGTACCTTCCTGTGCTCTGTTACCAGCAGAGTGCTCAGAAATACAGTCAGCCCACACTTAAGGAATATAAGGCTGTCTCATGTTTTAAAACATGACTTTTAAAAAGACATGTTTATTTCAAAGGCTTATGATTTTAAACCAAAATAGCCATCTCCATTCTGTATGGGAAAGAGCATATATAGGCAATCTAAAAATCCAAGATACTGTAATATTTCTTGATTTTGTTACAGATAACTTTATGGTTTCTTTTGCTGTGCCAAAGCTTTTAAGTTTCATTAAGTCCCATTTGTTTATTTTTGTTTTAATTTTTCTTACTCCAGGAGGTGGGTCGAAAAAGATGTTGCTGTGATTTATGTCAAAGTGTGTTCTGCCTGTTTTCCTCTAAGAGTTATAGTGTCTGGCCTTACATTTAGGTCTTCAATCCATTTTGAGTTTATTTTTGAGTATGATGTTAGGGAGTGTTCTAATTTCATTCTTTTACATGTGGCCATCCAGTTTTCCCAGCACCACTTATTGAAGAGGCTGTCTTTTCTCCATTGTATATTTTTTCCTCCTTTGTCATAGACTAGGTGTGTGGGTTAATCTCTGGGCTTTCTATCTTGTTCCATTGATCTATATTACTGTTTTTGTGCCAGTACCATACTGTCTTGATTACTGTAGCTTTGTAGTATAATCTGAAGTCAAGGAACCTGATTCCTCCAGCTCCGTTTTTCTTTCTCAAGATTGCTTTGGCTATTGGGGGTCTTTTGTGTTTCCATACAAACTGTAAAATTTTTTGTTCTAGTTCTGTGAAAAAGGCCATTGGTAATTTGATAGGGATTGCATTGAATCTGTAGATTGCTTTAGGTAGTATAGTCATTTTCAAAATATTGATTCTTCCAATCCAAGAACATGGTATACCTCTCCATCTGTTTGTGTCATCTTTGATTTCTTTCAAGAGCGTCTTATAGTTTTCTGCGTACAGGTCTTTTGCCTCCTTAGGTAGGTTTATTCCTAGGTATTTTATTCTTTATTTTGCAGTGGTGTATGGGATTGTTTCCTTAATTTCTCTTTCTGCCCTTTCATTGTTAGTGTATAGGAATGCAAGAGATTTCTGTGTTTTTTAAATTTTTTTTATATATATTTTTTTGCTGTATGCGGGCCTCTCACTGTTGTGGACTCTCCCATTGCGGAGCACAGGCTCCGGACACTCAGGCTCGGCGGCCATGGCTCACGGGCCTAGCCGCTCCACAGCATGTGGAATCTTCCCGGACCGGGGCACAAACCCGTGTCCCCTGCTTCGGCAGGCGGACTCTCAACCACTGCGCCACCAGGGAAGCCCGAGATTTCTGTGTATTAATTTTGTATCCTGCAACTTTACCAAATTCATTGATTAGCTCTAAGAGTTTTTGGGTAGCATCTTTAGGATTTTCTATGTATAGTATCATGTCCTCTGCAAACAGTGACAGCTTTACCTCTTCTTTTCTGATTTGTATTCCTTTTATTTCTTTTTCTTCTCTGTTTCCCGTGGCTAGGACTTCCAAAACTATGTTGAATGATAGTGGCTAGAGTGAACACCCTTGTCTTGTTCCTGATCTTAGAGGAAATGCTTTCAGTTTTTCACCATTGAGAATGATGTTTGCTGCGGGGTTGTCGTATGTGCCCTTTATTATGTTGAGGTAGGTTCCGTCTATGCTCACTTTCTGGAAAGTGTTTATCATAAATGTGTGTTGAATTTTGTCTAAAGCTTCTTCTTCATCTATTGAGATGATCATATTGTTTTTATTCTTTAATTTATTAATATAGTGTACCACATTGATTGATTTGCATATATTGAAGAATCCTTGCATCCCTGGAACAAATCCCACTTGATCATGGTGTATGATCCTTTTAATGTGCTGTTGGATTCTGTTTGCTAGTATTTTGTCGAGGATTTTTGCGTCTATGTTCATCAGTGATATTGGCCTGTAATTTTCTTTTTTTGTGATATCTTTGTCTGGGTTTGGTATCAGGGTGATGGTAGCCTTGTAGAATGAGTTTGGGAGTGTTCTACCCTGTGCAGTTCTTTGGAAGAGTTTGAGAAGGATGGGTGTTAGCTCTTCTCTAAATGTTTGATGGAATCCACCTGTGAAGTGATCTGGTCCTGGACTTTCGTTTGTTTGGAAGAGTTTTAATCACAGTTTCAGTTTCATTACTTGATTATATCTTATTTTATCTTTAATCAATTTTGTTTCTACTGTTTCTATATTATGTATTGTTATGTAATGTTGGAATTGTGATCCTTGATTTGTGTTCTCAAGTTTCTGATAACCATTTTAATCTCATGTAGTCGTTTCATCTCATCTTTGAGCTCATTTTTGCAGAATTCACATTCTCAATGTTATTTTATATCGTGAAATAATTGTGAGGAATTCCATTTTGTTCCATTAGTCATTTTTCTTTGACGTTAGAAACTTGGTCTTTCTGCCTTTAATTGCTTATATTGGGAATTCTACAGAGGCCTTATCTGCTCTGATAAAATATGGTTGACATATTTGCTTTCTTCCCACTATATCTGACACCAGTTAAGTATTCTTTTGGAGTTTGGAGCTGCAGATTGAGGGCTGTGCATTTGGTGTTCTTAGTTCTTATCCTGTTTTTTTTTTTGGTTGCATGTATCTAAATTTATTTTTAAAATTTTGTACAATTTTAAAGGTTACTTTCAATTTACAGTTATTACAGACTATTAGCTATATTCCCTGTGTTGTACAGCTCATCCTTGAGCTCACCTTAAACACAATAGCTTGTGCTTCCCACTCCCCCACTAGTATATTGTGGTAACCACTGGTAACCACTACTAGTTTGTTCTCTATATCTGTGAGTCTGCTTCTTTTGTATTTTATTTATTAGTTTGTTATAATTTTTAGATTCCACATGTAAGTGATATCATACAGTGTTTGTCTTTCTCTGTCTGACTTATTTCTATTAGCAAAATATCCTTCAAGTCCATCTATGTTGCTGCAAACAGCAATATTTCATTCTTTCTTATGGCTGAGTATTCCCTTGTACTTATATATATGTATATCATTTCTTCTTTATCCATTCATGTTTTGATGGACACTTAGGTTGTTTCCATACCTTCACAATTCTAAGTAATGCTGCTATGAACATCGGGGTGCATGTATTCTTTCAAATTAATGTTTTGGGTTTTTTTTTTGTTTTGGTGGGGTATATATACCCAGGAGTGGAATTGCTGGGTCATATTTTTATTTTCATTTTTAGCTTTGTGAGAAAACTCCATACTGTTTTCCACAGTGGCTGCACCAATTTACATTCCCACCAATAATGTAGGAAAGTTCCCTTTTCGCCACATCCTTGCCAACATTTGTTACTTTTTTTATGATAGCCATTCTGCCAGGTGTGAGGTCATATTTCATTTTGGTTTTGATTTGCATTTCCCTGATGATTAGCAATATTGAGTATCTTTTCATGTGCCTGTTGGCCATCTTCACTTCCTCTTTGGAAAAATGTGTATTCACTTCTTCTTCCCATTTTCTATTGGATTGTTTGGTTTTTCTGATGTTGAGTTGTGTGAGCTGTTTATAAATTTTGGATATCAACGCTTTATCAACCATATCATTTGCAAGTATTTTCTCCCATCCACTAGGTTGTCTTTTTGTTTTGTTGATGGTTTTCTTTGCTGTGCAAAAGCTTTTAAGTTTAATTAGGTTTTTTTTTTTTTTTTTTTTTTTTTTTTTGCGTTACGCGGACCTCTCACCGCTGTGGCCTCTCCCGTTGCGGAGCACAGGCTCCGGGCTCACAGGCTCAGCGGCCATGGCTCACGGGCCCAGCCGCTCCGCGGCATGTGGGATCCTCCCGGACCGGGGCACGAACCCGCGTCCCCTGCATCGGCAGGCGGACTCTCAACCACTGCGCCACCAGGGAAGCCCCTAGGTTTTGTTTTTTTTTTTTTTACTTTTGCTTTTATTTCCTTTGCTGTAGGAGACAGATACACAAAATTTTTGCTGTGATTTATATCAAAGTGTGTTCTGCCTATGTTTTTCTTTAGGAGTTTTATAGTGTCTGGTCTTACCTTTAGGCCTTTAATTCATTTTGAGTTTTTTGTTGTATATGGTGTTAGAGCATGTACTAATTTCACTTTTACACGTAGCTGCCCAGTTTTCCCAGCATCACTTATTGAATCGACTGTCTTTTCTCCGTTGTATATCTTTGCCTCCTTTGTCGTAGGTTAATTTTTTTTAATTAAAAAAAATTTTTTTAATTGCAATATTCTTGCTTTACAATGTTGTGTTAGTTTCTGCTGTACAGTGAAGTGAATCAGCTATATGTATACCTATATCCCCTCCCTCTTGGGCCTCGCTCCCACCCACCCCCATCCCACCCACCTAGGTTGTCACAGAGCACCGAGCTGAGCTTGATGTGCTTTATAGCATGACAGAGTGAGTGGAAGTAGGAGGGTGAGCTGAGGTGGTGCGCAGTGTTTGTTAGAGTTTTCTCTCCATCTGAAATTTTGTCAAATATTCAATTCTGGATTCACTTCATCTGACTTTAGGGGTGAAGGTATATATGATTTTCAAACGGTTAACCCTTGGACCTTGGATCAGCCCTCCAATTCATTTCATATCTTCCAGACTCTTCACTTCTACTGCACTTTACTAATGAGGATGCCCATTCAGATTTACTTCCCTACAGGTTAAGCACCCTTACTGAGGGTTATCAAGGGTGTGACTCAGTAGTATAGAGGCAGAGAAAGGTGCCAGCAAGGGCTGACCTCAGCAACCCCACCCCAGAGAGCATGTCCCTGGCTTGTCTTCCACCTGTCTCTTCTCTCTTTTTCTCTCTTTCTTCCTCTTTTTCTTCATCCAAGTCTTCTCTCTCTCCCTGTCTTGCTTGCTAGTTTTTGAAGATCATTGAATTATGTTAGCCTAGTTTCTTGTCTGGATACTGTTGGTTATTTTGTGTGTGTATATGTGACCCTTTTTTGTTCATGATTAGGTATTGGTGGAGAAAATGCTAATACTCTGAAGATATTTTAGTCATCTTAACCCAGAAGTCCCTTTTTAATCTTAAAATTCTGCACATATATTGTCAAATTATTTTCCCAACACCACATATCATTTTTATGATCATTATATTTCTGAGACAATTATGCTACATAAACTGTGGCATTTAAAAATATCTTTCATTTTAAAAATAGCCCTTAGTTAACAACAGAAAGTTTATCATAATGTATGTGCATGGTCCTTAAATGTATCTCTGAATTTTTTTTCCTCTGATTGGTAGGTAAAATGACTTTGAAGAGCTTCAGCATAGTAAATAGAAGTTGCATTAAACATATGATTTTCACGGAGCCAGTTTATCCTCTGATATTGTTGACTGATTTGTAAAAATGTAAGCTACTTATTTGCATTATACAATGAGCACATTTTCTTTTCTTACATGTGCAAGGCACAAGCACATATTTAAAATCTCTATTGACTATTCATTTCAACATTGATTATTACAATTTATCATAGTAGATATTTAAGTCCTTATGCTTTAATCCAGTTGTTACTATTCTACTTTTTAAATAAACTGGTAATTTATATTTCTTCTTTTTTAAAAAAAAGATATTAAAAATCATATATCAAAGACCAGGTACTTACAAATATGTTCTAATCATGAGTGTCTAGATTTATCAGCTATTTTGTAACAGCCTTGAATTTGAAATTGAATTCAATCTGAATTTGAATTACAGCCTCTGCATTTGAAAAATGATATCTGTACTTAATGCCTTTTATATTTAATTAGTAAGGTCTCCACAGATAAAAGCATTTTTGTAAAGGGTTTAGGAGTCTTTAAAGCTAAGTTGGTATATTTTGGATACACTAAGTTAGCCTAATATAGAAAAATAAAAGAATTATGGTAATAGATCTCTGATTAAAATGCTCAATATTATTTTATACAGTTAGTAGAAAACTGTGTCAGTATAAACCCAATAAGTTGTGTATCTTTAAATACTGTGGATAAAACACTTGAGTTATTGATAAAAAGCTCATAAAGGCCGTCTGAAATTGTTTTGTTTCAGAGGTAGATAAATGCAGTTTGGTATCATTAAACATTTTCACCTAAAACAAACAAAAAAAAGATCCACCTTTTAGGATTTATGTCAGCATCATTAGTGGCATCTCTTTAATGCTGTCCCTCTGCAAAAAATGCTACGTGAGCATAATCTGTGTCTTTTAAGTTCTAAAACTATTTTTTTCTTTAAATAAAACCCTGTTGCTTTCAATCCTGTACACGGGGGTAACACAGGCTGTCAAAGACGGGAGAACGAATTTAGCTGGAAATGAATTAATACTATCCTCCTCTCACGTTAATTTTGTTAGAATTGTGTCTCAAGTCTACGGCCATACCACCCTGAACGCGCCCGATCTCGTCTGATCTCGGAAGCTAAGCAGGGTCGGGCCTGGTTAGTACTTGGGTGGGAGAATTGTGTCTCAAGTAGAAAACGTTGGCTCTGAGTATGGAATAATGAGTTACTTCTTTAGGCTCAACTGAGTAAAATGCCACGAATGGAAACCGTGTCACCTTTGTGACTGGAATATTAAATGATTAGCTGTATGTATTGCTCAGCAACAAAAATGTCCTCAGTGCAGATGGGACCAATTTGACCAGGATCAGTGTTTAAATTCATCCCTGAAATTATGTATCGTTTGCTTTGTGTACATTCTAGAGACCAGACTTTTTTTTTTCTCCTGCAACTCTTATTCATCAGTGTATATAATTTATTTTTACCCATGGGTAAACTTTTAATCTTTTCTGCAATCATGACAAGCCAAAGCAGAACAACATATGATATATCTTTGTACAAAAATATCTGACAGAAATCACCCAGAGTAAGTAAAAAGAAAAATGCATTTGGGATAAAAGCAATTAACTTATGTTATAATTGAGTGGAGATTTCATAACCTGTATTGTTTTCAAAAGATTTTGAAGTCCCATATTTAATAACCATAAGTTTGAAAAAAATGGTTTCATTCAACTGTTGGCAAAACATTTAATAATGTTTTTCATTCTATAGTGATTCTTATCTAAGTAAAAATACAACCCAGATTTTGTTATTGGAAGAAATACGAAATCAAAAATGTTATTACACAGAGAAACAACATGTGGGCAGTGGGGAAGACAACTAAAATCTGAAATGTTTCTGTAAAAAGCATAATTAAACATAGCTCTGTGAGGGGTGCAGCACTGCTTTCTGCTGCGTCTGGGAATTTTCTCACTATCTCTAAACTGGGATCTCTTTTATGTCTTCATTTAACACTAAGTGAAGAGGTTGTTCGAACTTGGACTTGCAAAATACAAGGTAAATGATGTGAAAATGACTGAGATCACACATGGAACATAATGTATACAGTTTATTAGAAAGTTCACTGAAACATGAATAAGAATAGCATAGATTACAAATACTGGAGCTGTGATGTTTACTTTCAGTCTTGCAGAACCAGGGAAGTGCTGGAATCCTTAACCATGCGTGTGCAAAGGGAATTTTCTTCAACCTCTACAGACCTTTTATTATTCATCCTGATTCTTAGTTCTGCACCACCTGCTTGTTTCTTGTTTTGTTTGTTTTGTAGTGATCTGTATAAGGACTGCTGCTTCTTCCTATCAAGACTCATTCTGAAGGTCTTCTGTCTTGGCTTGATCAAAGATTCTGTGGGCCCAGACTCTATCAACTGTCCCTCTATAGCACTTATTTTTTCCTTCTCTTGGGCAGTCTCTGCAGATCTCTGCCCATGGCTGCTAGTTTTCTGGAAATAGTTTTTCTCTATTTAGTTTGCATCTTTGCAAGTTCAAGAGCTCAGCTTTTAGAGCTGGGCTGGGTGGTGCAGAGAGGTGACCAGCCCATCAGGAATTGTCTCATCCTGGCAAAGGGTTTGACTACGAAGAAAAGTAATGTCCTGTCTGTGCCAGGGTTTCGCAGGTTTAGAGTCTCAACTGCCAGATGTTATCCACTGCGTATTCAACTTCGTTCTCTCCAACTCTGAAGCTAGGGCACATTCCTTTCTGATCTGAACTTGACCCAGTTTCTGCCCTGCACACTGTGTTCCCACGGCTGCAGACCCCGGGCTCTCCCCCATCTTGTCTTCATTTCTCCTTCAGGGCAGGGTATCCATGGAGGGCATCCTGGCTCTTGCTGGACCTGCTCTGAGAACCCCTCCCTGTACCCTCCTCCTGCGTGTACCTTCTCACCTCTCCTGTCTCTGCCTAAGGAGCTAGACCCAAGCAGGACAGCTTTGGTCAGGAAAGAACCTGCTTCCAAACTTATTTTGCCATAAAAGAGCTCCCCTTGAGCCCCATGTCTTTTGCTGTGTGCTGTATAATTATTTCCTTTATGAAAGTTCAATTTTCTGTTTAACTCTTCGATGCCTGCCTCTTAGTAGATATAAACTCTAAACATCTTCAAATATCTACAACCAAGGTGATTGTGGGCTAGACTTTTTAAAGACAACAAGAACTCTAATTTTAAATGTTTGTAAATAGCAGATATAGCTTTACTTTATAGTGTCTTCAGATAGTTTCATGTCTCTTATCTGAATGAGAGTCTACCGGAACATAAGATTTGTGATTCATAAAATTAAATTTCAATACTTAAGTAAAACAAAAGAACAAAACCCCCTCAAAACTAAAAGCATCTGTAATTTCTAGTTCGAAACCTTTATGTGATTAGTGATTTCTTAAAATAACTATATTGTGCTAAAAGGGTATCCTTTTTTCCTCAGGTATTATAGATTGCTTTTCTATTTGGGATGATCAGACATTTGTATTCGCCAATATACACTATTATTAAACAAAATAATTTTGAAACAGGGTGTTGGATGATGATAAACTTTACTCTGCAAAGAGCAATGGAAAAATGATAATTTTGGGCTTCCCTGGTGGCGCAGTGGTTGAGAGTCTGCCTGCCGATGCAGGGGACACGGGTTCGTGCCCCGGTACGGGAAGATCCCACATGCCGCGGAGCGGTTGGGCCCGTGAGCCATGGACGCTGAGCCTGCGCGTCCGGAGCCTGTGCTCCGCCACGGGAGAGGCCACAACAGTGAGAGGCCCACGTACCGCAAAAAAAAAAAAAAAAAAAAAAAGACAATATTATAGGCTTCATTGTTTTGCTAACTATTAAGAATGTACTGGATGAGTAACAATTCCACAATGCTTATGCAACTGAATAACATAGGCATTCAGAACTAGTACATTATTACATAGTAGAGTGACTTTCTTTTTAAGTTGCAATGAGAAATAAAATTTTAAAAGATTTTTTAAAAAACTATACCTATTACTGACCAGATTAAGGGAGAAGGTATTGGTATTTATTGGGCCAATTTTTCTCAAGCATTTTACACTCAGAACTACTTTACATGCTTAAAAATTATTGAGGAGCTCCCCAAATTTTTGTTTATATGGGTAATATCTATTAATTGAAATTAAACTGGGAAAAATTTAAAGTATGTGTTAGTTCATTTAAAATAAAATAATAAATCTATGGCATAGTAGTAGCAGTATAATCTTTCATGAAAAATAACTGTATTTTTCAAAATAAAACAAAAAATAATGGGAAGAGTGGCATCATTTTATGTTTCTGCAAATATCTTTAACGTCTGGGTATATGGAAGATAGTTGGATTTTGGTATCTGCTTCTGCATTGAGTGTGTATGTTTTGCTCTTAGACTATGTATATGCTGATATGCTATTTTGACTCTGTGTAAGAAGAAAATCAAGCTTCACACAGATCGGTGGTTCAAAAAGGGAGGATTCTTTAATATCCTTTTCAAATAACTATGGGTATTATTTGGTGCTACCCTAAAACTCAATAAGTGGTATTTTCTTTAAAGCTAGTTAAACATAAACTTGGAAGCCATATCAATACACATTGCACACCCATTACATCAAAGTCTGTTGGTTTGTTTTGAACTTCAAGTGGATCTTTTACCTGTGCGTGATTTTGACCTTGTGGACCCCAAAAGTGTCTCGGGTGCCCCAAGCGGTTCCTGGACCACACTTTGAGAACCACTGTGCTAGTCATTGCTTTTGATAAACAAAAGACCATATGAAATAAATCCTATTACCCTCTGTTTGCAGGTTATGAATCTGACTCTAGTTGAGTGGACGATGCCTGGACTTTATATTCCAGCTGGACTGGTTTGCATTCCAGCTCTACCACTCATCAGCTGTCTAACTGGAGCATTTTATGCAGTCTTCAGTATACCACAGTTACGCAAACGTGCAAATGTGGCATATTTCTTTGTCGAAGAGACCATGTCAAAATTAAGGCCCCTCAGTTTCTTTTTGGCAAGGTGCTCAATTTTAGTTGAATCTCATCTTAAGTCATAATTAGCGTAGCATAATTTTTAGACACAGGGATTCTAGGAGCCAAATTTTCTCCGTTCAAACCGAGATTCCACCATTTTCTAACTATGGCACCTTCAGAGTGCTCATGCCCTTTAGGAAACTGTGAGAATTAAATAAGGTAAAACTGTACCTGTTAAGTGCTTAGTGTCTGGCATATTGTAAGGGCTAGATGAATGCACGCTGTTATTTACTACTACTACTGTTGGTATTCCTATCTTATGCTGCTGCCCTTGGCCACTCTTGCTTTCCCAGAAGTGAGTCAGGCACCGTCCTGCCCCGGCTCCCAACCACAGGGAACTTATTTCCGGCTCTCTGACTTATCTTAGGGAAATGCCCTCACTCTAGGGTTAGAAGAACAGCAGAACTTGACACCAGCAACAATTTCTTATAGGGGGAGGGGATCTCCTATGACTCCTTCCAAATAAATGTCTTCACAAACCCCTCATCTTCACGTTCCGACTACCTTCGATATTCTTGATCCACATCGAAAAAAACAAACAACCCAACTGAAAAATGGGCAAAAGATCTAAATGGACATTTCTCCAAAGAAGACCTATACAGATGGCCACCAGGCACATGAAAAGATGCTCCACATCACTAATCATTAGAGACATGCAAATCAACACTACCATGAGGTATCACTTCACACCAGTCAGAATGGCCATCATCAAAAAAATCTACAAATAATAAATGCTGGAGAGGGTGTGGAGAAAAATAGAGTTACCGTATGATCCAGCAACCCCAGGCCTGGGCGTATATCCAGAGAAAACTAATTCGAAAAGATATATGCACCCCAGTGTTCATTGCAGCACTGTTTACAGTACCCAAGACATGAAAGCAACCTAAATGTCCATCGGGAGATGAATGGATAAAGAAGGTGTTGTATATATACACAATGGAATATTACTCAACTATAAAAAAGAAGGAAATAATGCCATTTTCAGCAACATGGATGGACTAGAGATTATCATGCTAAGTGAAGTAAGTCAGGCAAAGACAAATATCATATGATATCACTTATATGTGGACTCTAAAAAAAGATGATACAAATGAACTTATTTACAAAACAGAAATAGACTCACAGACATAGAAAACAAACTTATGGTTACCAAAAGGAAAAAGTGGTGGTGGGAGATAAATTAGGACTTTGGGATTAACCTATACACACTACTATATATAAAATAGATAGCAAACAGGGACCTACTGTATAGCACAGGGAACTAATACTCATTATTATTAATGTCTTGTAGTAACCAATAATTGAAACGAATGCCCACTACTGGGCATATACCCTGAGAAAAATCATAATTCAAAAAGACACATGCATCCCAATGTTCATTGCAGCACGATTTACAGTAGCTAGGACATGGAAACAACCTAAATGTCCATCAACAGAGGAATGGATAAAAAAGATGTGGTACCTATACACAATGGAATATTACTCAGCCATTTAAAGGAATGAAAAGGGGTCATTTGTAGAGATGTGGATGGACCTAGAGACTGTCATACAAAGAGCAGTAAGTCAGAAAGAGAAAAACAAATATCGTATATTAACGCATATATATGGAATCTAGAAAAATGGTACAGATGAACCTATTTGCAAAGCAGAAATAGAGACACAGATGCAGAGAACAAATGTATGGACACCACGTGGGGACATGGGATGAACTGGGAGATTGGGATTGACATGTATACATGGCTATGTATGGAATAGATAACTAGTGAGAACCTGTTGTATAGCACAGGGACCTCTACTCAGTACTCTGTGCTGACCTAAATGGGAGGGCAATCCAAAAAAGAGGGGATATATGTATACATATAGCTGATTCACTTTGCTGTACAGCAGAAACTAGCACAACCTTGTGAAGCAGCTATACCCCAATAAAAAAGAAAAGAATATATAGGAATCACTTTGCCATACACCTGAAATCAACTATATTTCAATAAAAATTAAATTGGAAATCAACTGTATTTCAATAAAAATTTTAAAAACTACAAAAGTTATGACATTGGTTTTCAACTATTCCTTCATTTAATTCTGTCTATGGGGTATGTCTCTCTCATTTTTGTGTCTGCTATTTAGCCTATAGTCACCATGGATGAAATGGGAACAGTCAGTGTTCCATCCTAGTGTTTTTTTTTGTTTTGTTTTGTTTTGTTTTGTGGTACGCGTGCCTCTCTCCCTGTTGTGGCCTCGCCCGTTGCAGAGCGCAGGCTCCGGACGCGCAGACTCAGCGGCCATGGCTCACGGGCCCAGCCGCTCCGCGGCATGTGGGATCTTCCCAGACCAGGGCACGAACCCGTAGTCCCCTGCATCGGCAGGCGGACTCTCAACCACTGCGCCACCAGGGAAGCCCCATCCTAGTGTTTTATTACACAATAATAACAACTCAGGAGAGAGCAGAAGGGGACTAAGCAGGACCCTGTGTACTTAACCATACGCGGTGTTAACTCTTTACCAACATAATCTTTCATCTTTACGGTGATTCCGTGAAGAAGGTATTATCCTATTTTACAGCAATGTGGTTAGGAGCACCGATGCTTAGAGAGATTGAGCAACTTGCTGCAAATCACAGAAAGCATCAGTATGTGACAGTGTCTGCCCGAGCTGCCTTAGCCAAACTTGCCTGGCTTCTATGTATTAAATTTCCCTCCCCCCACTTTGTCTACTTTTGTTCTTACTTTTAGTTTAAAAGATGAAAAATATAAATAAAAGATTGTTCATAAAATAAGAATCCTTGTATTCTTCCTCTTACTGTTAAAGCCACCACTTCTTGGATGATGCATTCAGCGTTCACCTTCAAGTCTCGGCAGGATATGTTTGTATTTCTTCCTCTTGATTTGCAGTTTTAGAAATGATTTCTTAACTTTTCACTACAGAAGATCAGAATTGGTGCCTCTCTTTCTTCCCCTGCTCTGTCACACATGTGCACCCTTGAAAGATTCTTCATAGGACTGGTTCATAATTTTGGTGTAGATTAGTGTCAAATATTTACATTATTATGATTATATAGATGCTATTCACAGCTATGATTACTTTTCCTTTTATTCACTACTTTTTGTCTTCCCCAAAGTTAATAATTATGTTTTATTTTCATTTTATTACAATTTTCATATCGTAAGTTTTTGTGCATACCTACCACCATTTTAATCCCCAGATGTTTGCCAGTTATCTGCATTTTCCAACGACATTCTATAAGGGACGAGCAACTAAAAGAGTCATTTTCTTTTCATTAATTGACACTTTTTTTTTTTTTTTGCGGTACACGGGCCTCCTCTCACTATTGTGGCCTCTCCTGTTGCGGAGCACAGGCTCCGGACGCGCAGGCTCAGCGGCCATGGCTCACGGGCCCAGCCGCTCCGCGGCATGTGGGATCTTCCTGGACCGGGGCACGAGCCCGCGTCCCCTGCATCGGCAGGCGGACTCTCAACCACTGCGCCATTAGGGAAGCGCAATTGACACGTTCTATTTACCACCTATTTGGATTTTCAGAGATATTTTAAATACTCATAAATCCAATTTTATCAGTACAGATGAGAAGAAATAGATGTATTCATCTAAGAGAAATATATTAATAGAAATTCTCATTTAATTTAATATTAAAAGTTAGTTATTAAAATTACCTTATATTTATAAAACAAGACAGTCTATAGTGTTTCTCATTGCACATTGACTGGGACAAGTTTAAGGTAATTTGGAATACTTTAACAATTAGGACAAGTTCTAATGTCGTTTTGGGGTAAAATGAATATATCTATTAGAATGATTATGAACCCTAGTTACTGATATTCAATAAAATTTATAATCCTCCTTATGTGTAATGCAATCAATTTACAATCTCACACGTTTTAAAAATCTGTATGTCCAAAAACATAAAAGCTGTTTATTGGTGAACACACTTAAGAATGCACACAGGGACACATTAAAGTGAAACTCTCAGATATCTGGCTTATATGGAGATTGGATTTTTCTCAATAACTGAGTCTTTGAAATGCCTGGTGATTATTGTCTGTAAGCACAGAAAGCAGCTTAACTGAGCCACTCCAAAACTGCATTACATTCAACCCTGCCTTCCTTAAAAGAGCCCATCCTTTTTTGAAAGCTCATAATGAACCTCGGTTATTATTCCAGGGATACTTGTAGGGTAAAATAATGAGTGAATGGTATGTGCCTTATACTAAATATTCTAGATCTCTGTGCTGTTTGAGTTGTGTCTTTGTCTTAGTTACATTTGTTTTTGGGCTACCAGAGCTCATTATAATCTGGTATTTCTTCCTTTTTCATCTCCTCTCCTTTCTTATAACTGGTTGCTTCTCTTGAACTGTGGGCTTTGTACCATATAATCAAAATTATTTGATCAGGGTAAAAACTAATAGTGTGGATATAAGGGCTCTTGTGTGAATAAAGCTTCGTGCCTGGGTTTGTAATACTTATTTGGACTGTCCAGAATATACGATTAGTTAATTCCTCGTAAAAGTGATGTATGTGTTAGTAACTGCTGGTTGCTAGTTGGCCCCTATACACTCCTTCTACTGTAGTAGAACTTTCACCTTCAGTTGGGCCCCAGCAGCCAGGACGGAACAGCCTTGTGACTTAGTTCTGGACAAAGAGATGGTGGGAAAGTGTACCAGTTTCAGGACACAGCCTTAAAGGAAGCGGTGTGCTTTTCTGCCTCTCTCTATCCAACTGCTTCGAATGCACAGCCCTCCCTTGGTGAGGAGAGGATGAGAGTCCCACCCTAAGGATGATGAAGTGGAAAGCTGACAAAGAGACCCCCAAATTAAGGGCAAAGTAAATGACTTCTCTTTTGTTTAAGCCACCATTATTTGGAGTCTTTTTATGCTTCTGCTCATTAATCCTAATTAGTGTAAGTGAAGAGTTAGCTGTGTGAAGACAGCATCTTCTCTGCTCAAGATACTGGCCGGTTCATTTGCTCTTGGCTTCAGTGAAAACCTCAGTAGATTTTATTTCAGTCTCGTCTACTCAGGCCCTGAGGTTTGAAACACTAGATTTCTGAAGATAGTTGGCTGTTGTTAGGTTATTAATTCGCTAGATGATAAATAAAGCCAGTGTAGGGGCTTCCCTGGTGGCGCAGTGGTTGAGAGTCCGCCTGCCGAGGCAGGGGACGCGGGTTCGTGCCCCAGTCCGGGGGGATCCCACATGCCGCGGAGCGGCTGGGCCCGTGAGCCATGGCCGCTGAGCCTGCGCGTCCGGAGCCTGTGCTCCGCAGCGGGAGAGGCCGCAACAGTGAGAGGTCCGGGTACTGCAAAAAATAAATAAATAAATAAAGCCTGTGCTGCCTGAATGAGGTGTTGATTAGAGCAGGATTATTTTTCTTAGTCTTCTTAGGCTCTGACTCCAATTGAAAAACTAAACAATATACCCTAAGTTTTTATTATCTTTGGCCTCTTGAAGGATTTGAAGGAATGATGAACTTGCCTGCCGCCTATAAATCTTGGTCTGCAAAGTTATTTGTACCTCTAGTTTCAGCTCCCTCTTCTCCAAATGTAGATTCAAAGAATAGAATAGAATAAAGACCAAAAGTAACCTGAGTCTTGCTGAAACCCCAGTTTATTGAGGCGTTTAACTCAGGGGGAAGTTTAATCTAAAACAGGTGTTTTTTTTTTTTTTTTTTTTAATCTTACAATTGTCCTCAGACCCTTTACTATCCCTGAACAACATTTTGGATATTTTGCTAATTTTTCTTGGGAATTTGGTTATTAAAAGCCCAGTTCAGTTAATATTTCATTTTCTCTTCTTTTCCAAGCACGCACTTGGCCCTGGCTGCGGGGCCTGGAGTGCTAAGGGGAGAGAAGGGTCTGCCTTTTCTCACCCCATCTCACTCTTAGGGTTCACCATCTCTGTGATGATGGGACAAAATGCGGGTGTCTCGTGGGGGGGGGGTCCTGTAGGGCCCTTCCTGCGGCTCAGTTCCCTAGTGTGGGAGTGGGAGATCCTTCTGGAATTGACCCTGCAGCCCTCTTAGCCCTCACCCCTCGTGGAGTACGGACACCCTTCAGCCGCAGGGGTCCCTTCGTCGAGGGGATGAAGGCTCATCTTACGTGGGCTGCCAGCGGAAGGATATAAGTCTTCGTTCTCCTTCCGTGTCCCCGTGGTCCATGGACACCTTCCTCTACCAGACGTATATATGTGGCACGTAGGGGCCACTCCTACCCCCTCCATCTACCCTCCCTGCTGTCTCTCTCCAGCTCTCTTTTGACCAAAGGGCCTGAGTCACAGGAGTAAATCTATTACCGCAGCAGATGTCCGGCCGTGCAACAGCTTGGGAGTCCTCCTGCTTTTCACCATGGCCTCCTAGCGGTAGCATCAAATTTTCACAAGATGTAACCACTTTCACTCCACCTGTGCTCTTCCCCCATCTATTTACTAGGTAGAGATAAGGAGGGGTTCTGTGATCTCTTGATACTTAGCGACCCACGGGGAAGAGATCTGGCTCCAATTTCCAGGCACCTCTCTTCAGAAAGAACAGTTGCTTAAAAATAATTCTTTGTGGGGCTTCCCTGGTGGCGCAGTGGTGGAGAGTCCGCCTGCCGATGCAGGGGACGCGGGTTCGTGCCCCGGTCCGGGAAGATCCCACGTGCCGCGGAGCGCCTGGGCCCGTGAGCCATGGCCGCTGAGCCTGCGCGTCCGTCTGGAGCCTGTGCTCCGCAACGGGAGAGGCCACAGCAGTGAGAGGCCCGCGTACCGCAAAAAAAAAAAAAAAATTCTTTGTGTGCAATTTTGGCACTCGTCCCACTTTACATGCCGTTACGTCTAGGATGATGTTCCTAGTGGGGACCACGTATCATTGTATACAGAATGATCTAATTTGTAAATGAAAGCCACAAAATTTGGCTTAAGCAATTACACAGTAGTTTCACAACGCACATTTAAAATAAACATTTATTTTCCCTTGCTCCCCAAATGCCTGTTTTTAAGTGAGTATAAAATGCTGCTATTTTTAGTTTTATTTTGGAAAATCTAGTTAAGGAATTGTCATAACCGTGATAACTATTATTATCATTCTCTGAGATGTTTTGAATAAATATTATAATACACATTTGAGCAATATTTTTGTGTAGGCATATGCCAGATATGTGATGACATGCAGCTTTGCAATCCAATAATACAAACTCCCGGAAGGCTAGTAACGAGAAGCATTTTATACACTGAATATAACTCTGGAGATAAGACTGGCAGATAGTGGTGTGTGTGTGTGTGTGTGTGTGTGTGTGTGTGTGTGTGTGTGTGAACTTCATCTCAGCATCCCATCCACCTCTAAAACTTTATGCTTTGGTTTTGCTGATGCCTCTCAATGCAAAATGAATCCTTTGCAGAAGATTCCAATGAAACTAATGTGTTTAACCTCAAAGATTTTATCCTTCTCAGTCAACTGGAAGCTAAAGTTCATCCGAGAGAAACTAATTACAAGATGCTTGCATTTCAATTATTATGCATTTATCATTGCAATTACTAATTCCATCTATCGTTCACTTGCTAAATATAGGAATAGGAAAAACAACCCCAAATTCATAGTCCTTTCAGAAATGTGAATAGCTTATAGTTGACATACATAGTTCTTTATATATTTATAATTTTAACTATGACTAAAACCAGAGAGAGATTTCAGAGAGATTTTTCTGCAGTAGAAAATTTAAGGAATATCTTTAGTTGTTTCGAGTATGCCATATGCATGCTTCAAATTTAGGTTGATAATTATATCTATAGAAGCTTAAATTTTCTAGACTGGAAACAAGAAGAGAAATCATGCAGGAAAATCAAAGATCAAATTGAGCGTTTATGATGCAAACAATAAAAACTGACAGTAAAACTTAGTAAACAATATATGTGTAGTCAAGTCAGCTAGATCATTCCATTTATGAATACAATGTAAAAGCAAAAGTAATATTCCCAATATAAAGAAAATAAGAAAATGTATCTAAGTTTTCAATTGATTTAGAGTTCTGAAATCACTCTCACATAAGGAAAATCATAAAGAGGTATTTTAAAATCCAACTTTATGTAAGGGATACACACACACACACACACACACACACACACACACACGGCTTTAAAAAGCAACAATATTCTTGTGCAGTGTAAGACAAACTCAGCTTTCTTGATGTAGTAGCCACAGGATATTCACAGTGTGTCCAAAACCAGTGACATCATTGCCTTGAGTTTCCCATGAGAAATGACCATTAAACACGCTGCCATTTGTAGGGGAGTTTTAGGGCACTGGCTCTGGAAAAAGCCAACTGGTGACTCATAGGCAGCTTTCAACCACAGTTGTGCTTGGCCTCCTTTAATATTTTAAATATTTGGAAGTTTCACATAGACATCTTGATTCTCAGCTTATTTTGAAAAATCGAAATCAGCTTGAAAATACACTGGGCTTGTCTGGCCATCAGGTGAAGCTGAGTCTACAACTGAGCCCTGTCTGTAGAGGGGTGTGTCTCCTCCAGGTTTCTACAGACCCACCCCCCCCTCATCCCCGTGGCCTTGAAAACAGTAAATTTCACAACTTAGTACCTGCATAACCTCCAAAGATACTTGAGGTTTTGACCCTTGATCTAGCCCATCTTTCACAGGTGAAAACATTGAGGTGTCATCCATGAAGGAAAAATTTTGTCTTCAACAGATATCTATTAGACATATGTCATACTCGTCAAAATGTGGGACCCCCATTACCCTCTTGTCAAATTAAATTTGCTTTTATCATCCTAAAATCTACTTAAAAAGCAAGAGAGAACATTTTTATGGAGTAAATAGTATTTCACTAGAGTTAATCTATTTCTTCTTTTGACGGGATCTGTGCCTTCCCAAGATCATCTCTGATGCTTAAACTTGCGCTAAGATTTTATATAACAAATTTAATTATTTTCAATGATTATAACTAATTGTATGATTTTAATTACATTTTATAAATTAACTTTCTTTTGCTGTACTTTTTTTTTTTTTTTTTTTTTGCGGTACGCGGGCCTCTCACTGTTGTGGCCTCTCCCGTTGCGGAGCACAGGCTCCGGACGCTCAGGCTCAGCGGCCATGGCTCACGGGCCCAGCCGCTCCGCGGCATGTGGGATCTTCCCGGACCGGGGCACGAACCCGTGTCCCCTGCATCGGCAGGCGGACTCTCAACCACTGCGCCACCAGGGAAGCCCCTGCTGTACTTTTCATATAAATAAAAGGTGTGTAAATAAAGGGAGATAAATTAGGAACTGGATATTAACATATACACACTACTACGTGTAAAGTAGATTAACAATAAGGACATACCATATAGCACAGGAAACTATATTCAATGTCTGGTAATAACCTATAATGGAAAAGAATCTGAAAAAGAATAGATATATACATGTATATACATATATATATATGAATCACTGTGCTGTACACCTGAAACTAACACAACGTTGTAAATTAACTAGACTTCAATAAAACAGTGGTTTAAAAAAAAAAAGGTATAAATATCCATATGTGTGAGGCTCTCTGACACTTGGATAGCAGTTAGAAAGCTTACTATAATTCAGTTAAGGCAGTATTTACAGAATTTGTAGCAGCCAATGACTCCTGTCAGGTTGCAGGAAATGAGAGGCTCTTTGAAGATAAGTGTATACCAGCCTTAAATAGCATTTGTTTGCCTGTAGAGCTACTGTGTACTAACTTAGCAACCTGTTATTTATTTTAAATAATGCAGTAGCTAAGTTGCTACCGATAGGAAAAAAGAAAGTATGGAGAAGGTGAAAACAATTGTCAGGAAGGTATGATTTGAACAGAAGAAACAACTAGGAAAGGGATTTTTAAAAAAGAAATATATGAGACGAGAAAGCAAGAAATAGAAGAAGAATCAACTCGTTGGATTGAAAGTCTGTGTCATATTTTTTAAGCTTCATTTTTCTTTAATTCTCCTACATAGAGAATTTTTAAAGTCTCTAGATTAGGCTTTGTCAGTGTTTACTGTTTGGTATGTAATATACATAAAAAATATTGGTCAAATGCTTTTGAGAAGGAGTTCTTTATTAATCCTGGGATTTATTTTACCTTATCATTGAATTAAGGGTCTACTTCTTGCAATAACAAACCCATAAAAACTGTAATCAAGTTACGGTTTATGTGGCTATATTTGCTCTTAAGTGTAACCTGGAATATAAGTTCAAAAGGGCTTCCTTGCGCTTAGCTGCTCTGAACAGAAAAGACACAGTGGTTCTGTATTGGCGACCCATTTGGAGGTACTTTGACAAGTTCTAGGACCATAATTAGAATTTTAATGTATTTTATTGTTGGCTGAGGAAGCGCAAACATTCTAGGATCATTTCACACACACACACACACACACACACACACACACACACACACACACACGCAAAATATATGTAAATATAAATAAATACTTGTAAATAAATATTAATTTTATTTACAAGTATTTATTTATATTTAATTAATGCACTTACCTAATGGCTACAGACTGATCCGTCTCCAGTTTCCACAAACCCACAACTACATGTGTTTCTCTATGTCCTTAGCTCCTGGAAGACGTGCTGATTTTTGGAAAATGGCATTGCTAGAAATCAAATGAACTGAGCTAGCCACTTATAAATGAAGAGTTTGCAATGACTAAAATTGTGACAAATCCTTCAAAATGTGTTAAAATATGTAGCATAAATATATAGTATGATTGGGACCTCCCTGGCTGTCCAGTGGTTAAGACTTCACCTTCCAATGCAGTGGGTGCGGGTTCGATCCCTGGTCGGGGAGCTAAGATCCCACATGCCTCGCGGCCAAAAAACCAAAAAAACCCATAAAACAGAAGCAATATTGTAACAAATTCAGTAAAGGCTTTAAAAATGGTCTGCATCTAAAAGTCTTTTTAAAAAAATGTAGTATGGTAAATGCATTAGCTTTGTGTAATTCTGAATCAGTCTCACCAAAGAAAATGGATGAAAATCACTTCTAAACTGCAGGTGAAATCATTTCTAATCATTTCTGGTTTTAGGTTTGGCTACTCTTTGTAAGATTGTAGTTTGGATTACAGCTATATTTCATGAATTTTTCTCTCTGAAGGCTAATGAAAATCCTCTGGATGTAATGCCATTAATCCCTGGAGAAGAAATAACTGGGGCAACATTTAGGATAACAGATGTGGGTGCTGTAAGTGCCAGTGGTGAAACAGGAGTCATTGCATCAGCAGTAGGATTAAATTAGGAAAGTTGAGAAAGGGGGGCAGGGGACAAGGTTCTGTGTGCCCTGAGGGAAGTGTCGTGATATACCAATGACTTCAATTGCTGTTTTCAATAACATTGAAGTAATAATGTGTAAGATTCAGCCTTAGATTACTGACTGAATTCCAACAGTGAAAAGTGCACGATCTTACAAGATCCAAGTTTCTTCACCAAAGAAGCAACATTAATAAAATACTCATTCTCAGTGAGGGGAGTATGAAGGAATGATAACTTCATTATACTCGGGAAGTATATTAAATATCCAAAATGCTTACATTACATTTCTCTAAAGGTAATACGGTATGTTTTGAAGGACATTTTTAATTTATAAAAATTTAGTGTATATTCTCTCTTCATTCCAAATTAGTTAACATAACTCAGAAAATCCTAAGTATTAAATGAAAGCTCTAAAATTATATTGGTTGTTAAATAGTATAAATCTAATGATTCCAGACTGAAGATCTCTGGACGCTAATATTCCACGCATCACAGTAGGTACCGACTCTGAGATCTGACTTTCAGAAGTGCTGCCTGTGCGTATTTTTTATGCCATGTAACATTGTTTATAATGTTGGGGTTTTCGGATAGATGGGATAATATTCCCGATAATAAATGCTTCTGTTTTTAAAGGTGCTTCGGCAGATATAAAAATGTATGAATTCACATAAGTATTGCTACTGTAACTGTTTTCTTAAAACATGACCTTCTGGGAAATAACATGTTGTACCTTCATAATTTATTATTACACTTTCAGTAACACTCAAGTTTCCAAGCTTGACTCTTATGACTATAAATTTTTCAAAACTATGAGTTATGAATTATTAACCATAAACTCTTAAATATACATTTTAAAATTCCTACCTCAAGGAGCATTTAGTCTGGATTACACCCCGGCCTCTTAGAAAGTTAATAATAAATAAAAGTTTCCCTATGCCCTGAATTACCTTTCTATGCATTAGTATGTTAACCTTCTTATTTAGGCAAACTTGAAAATGCTCTTTATGTACCTTAAACAAAAACCATATGATTTTAGGAAAATTGAGAAGGCCAGTATTAATATTTTAGTAACTCATATGTATAGAGCCAGATCCTAGTGGAATTGCATACTTGAAATTCAAATAAAGCCACTGTCCATTAATTATTAACATTGATGACCATGTATTAAATGACTATTAGTGACTTTCATGGAATTTGCAATTAAATTGTTCAGTTAATCTGTCCATCCATGAATGTGTCTCATAACTTTGTGATCATGGTTCACCTAGTACATTTGCTCTTCATAAATCTGAATTAAGGAGTCATGAGTAAAGTAGGTTGATGACTGAATATTATATTAAGTGGAGCAAAGGTATGTGCTGGGAGCAAGCTTGGTCCCACGATGCCTCATGCTGTGAGTGAAAGCCTGGGTGTTAACTATAACTGGTCCTGATGCAGACAGCAGTGCCTTGATGACAACCCACTGCAAGCATCAGTGTGGGTACAAATGTTTTCTTTCTTTCTTTCTTTTTTCTCCAAAACAAAACAAAAAACATTGGGTCTGAGATCTTTTTCTTATCAATACTTGCCTAAATCAGCTGACACTTTTGTTAGGGTTAAATGGGAAGCTTGAAAGCGAGCCACTGCACATAAAACAAATGGTTTCCCCCAGCTGATGACATGGTCCTAGGACCACATCTAGCAACAAGGGCACATGTCCACTTAGAACTATGAGAAAGAGCTCAAGTCAATTACCAGATGTTCTTCCTCTTCCTGATGCATGCCTGTCACTTAATCATATTTCATTTTGTTTCATTATGCTGACAAAACATTCCTATGTGTTTACAAGTATTATTATTGCCATTTTAAGGATTAAGGAAATTGAGTATTTTGTTCAAGTAGCAGAAAGGTGGTGGGATTTGAGTCTCTGCCTTCTGAGTTCCAAAGTGTTAACATATTTTAAGTATTAACTCTGTTGATACTATTTTAACCACATTAAAAAATACAACCAAATTACCTTATTTCAAGTAAATAATTTTGGTGTGAATAAGTGAAAAATTTTCTGAGAATATTTTATTAGACAAGCAGTTTTAATTTTTTTAAAAAATTTCAAATGGGAAGCTTACTAATGTGTACCATGTTTGCCCAAGAAAATTACAAGCACTGTTATTGTCCATACACTGTGTGTTGAAATTAATTTATCAATGTTTTCTATTCAGTGCCAAAGCATAAGCTAGAATGAAGCCTCGTGGAAGTTATTTTGGATATGAATTTGTAAAATTTTATATTTGAAACTTATTTCCATTCACATCTGATTTAATAAACCACTGTATACATTTTAATTTTAAATATAAACAATGCATTTATTCATTCAATCAGTAAATATGTATTGACTATACCAGAGCTTAGAGGTCAAATGAACCAAATGGAGAGTCTCTGTCTTCAGGGATCTTCCTGTCTTGAGATGACTATACACAGACACACGATGAGCCACAGCTAAAAAGACATCCGACAGAAAGGTGACCTGCTGTTTGAGTAGGACTCCCTCCATGAACTGTGTCTTTCTTGGTGGAGTCTGCAGAGCCTTCTTTGTGGCTTCTGAAGCCAAACTGTATTACTCTACCAGGAGACGATCAATCCTTGGTAAACAGACCCGTCTTAACTAAATTCATAAGAGAGAGATATAAAAGCCAAAGCAATATTTTATTGATTTCTAAAGGTGACACTATGTAATGCCTTCATAGCAAGTGCCTGGGACTTGAAAGTATTGAAGTAGATTTTGATAAATATATAATCATACCAAAGGGTTTTCGATGGTGTCAACAGGTGGATGATTTATTTTTCTTCCAGGGAATTATCTCCAATCTATTCCTAGAATATCTGTTTGCTGGCCAGAATTTTCCAGATAATGTTAATCTTTATGGGAAGTAATGAATAAACACTGCAAAATGTTTATTTTGCTTTGTTCTTTGTTTTCTTTTGTGTTTAATATAATTTAATTGTAAGTTTACAGAATTTAATGTTTTCCAGCTTTTATCTAGATGTAATTGACATATAACATTGCGTAAGTTTAAGAATACTGTGTTGTATTGTGTATTCTTCTTGTGGGTTACCAAAAGCACCATTATCATATAAAATCATTAGGTAGGTTAACAGTTACACTTAAGTATTGTCTTTCCTGGATATACCGTAATCATCTGGATTTGACCTGGGCATTTGCCTTCTGCAAAATATTTTCAGACCAAGTGTGTTCAGTATTTTTACGTATGGCCAAGGTTGATTTTTATTGGTGGTTTTAACTAGTTTGCATGATGGATTTTACTGACCTTTTCTCAAAATTAGAAATATCAATTTATAACCAGCCAATAATGCATTGACAAAAATGGGTCTCATTTAGCTATATCGTAATCTTAAATGTTTAATCAGAAAAAGTACTTCAAATATTTTAATTTGTAAAATGACCCATAAAACATCTTTTTAATTTTCAGTAGTAGTAGTGTTTTGGTACATATTTAAGTCATTCTTGATTCTTTTACCTTTTTTATTTGGTAAGGTCATTGATAAAATATTCATTAAATATTTAATAGTTTACTTCTATATTTCTCTTCAAAACATTCAGGTAGATAAGTGTATATGTAAATTAACACTTGGATATAATGAGATGATTGGATTTCTGTGAATCTTCAGGTTCTGTACTTTTTTGGTTTCTAGACATTATTAGGCTGTGCCCAACTTTAACCTTTAGGTGGCAGCGTTTGAGAACAGTTATACATACACATAGAAAGTTGCCACCATTTAGAACAATATGGTGAAGAATAATACATAAGTTTAAAAGAAAGGATTAGGGATTTATTATACTTTGTATTTAGATTCAAGACAATCCCTAAGCAAACCATAGAACATTCTCATAATTTGGAATGATAGAAAATATTTCCCGCCCACATAAGACTACTTTATCCCCATAAAAAGCCCATCATCTTTTTTTTCCTGATATTTCTTCACTTATCATGCTTTCACTGGAGTGGGGGGGAGGTCTTCCAAGTGGATATTCCTAAGGGGGCTTTGTTCCCAGCACATCCCCAATTTTAATGAGTCTTAGCTAATTAGGCATATCCAAATATTCTTTCTGAAGTATTGAAGATATTTCCTTCCTCGCAATTCATTTGTTAAAAAGTACTTTACACTGATGTATAGTAAGAGATGAAACAGGAAAATACAGTTTAAAAATATGTATAGCAACACTTCTGCTTAGTAGACCATCTTAGTTGCTAGCTAGAATAATCATCGTAAAAGGTAAATTTTGCTGCAAAGTTGACAGCTCAATCTTGTTCCCTTTTTTAAAACTTGGGGTCAAGTAATTTTATTTCACTATTCAAGTACCTAATCAAGGTCAGGCCATATATGACCAACTTCATTAGGAAATAAAGAAATGACTAGAATCTATGATAGTTAGTGGAATTTGAGTGTTTAATTTTCACATAGGATCATGTCAGCTTTTCCACAATGACTATAATTCTTGTTACTATAACTTTTCATTATATTAAAGCTCAAAATTTCTCTCTTTTATTTTACTCCATTTAGATTTTAATATATTCAAGAAACTCTTTTAGAGCAACTTTTAAAATAATGGTTTATATTCTTTGACCCTTGTGCTTATTGGAAAACACTTCATTATTTTTACACTGATTTAAGTTCACAGGGCTTTAAGTGCTTATTCTGTTATTATTAGAGAGGGATAAAATTTCTAGGAACTTAATTAAAGCCATGTTTATATATAGCTACCTGGTCCAGAAGATTGGTTTATTTTGCCTGTTTAAAAAAAGTAACCATTTTGCTGAGGGTGAAGTGTTTGCAATAACTTCGATGGATTGTTGGCAAAATTGTAAAAAATAATTCTCATTACCCACTAATCATCTAAAAAGTTATAGACATCATACAAACCATAGAAAACCCTTCACGATTTAGATGTTCATTGCTATGCTGTTTGTATTAATGAAAGTTTGGAAGGTATCTAAAAATCCAAATAGGGGATAATGGATAATTAATTTCTCCAGGATACAAAAGTATGTGTATTCTGTGACCACTTCAGTTTTTGTCAGGATTCTTTCATTTGCCTGAGTTACTTAAAGTAGCTTAAGGAAGAGAAAGCCTTTGTTTATTTATTGACTGGACCCAGGCGCTCAGAAATCTGACTCTCCATCTTTCTTCTCCACTTTCCTTTTGCTTGGCTTCATTCTCAGTGACTCTCCTCCAGTTGGTGGCAAAGCAGGTTTCCACCACTCCTGGCTGGCACCCCTGGCAGAAAAAGCCTAAGGGTGCATCTTTCCAGTGACGTCAGTGGAAGTTCCAGGGAGGGCTGTCATTGTCTCAGCCTGAGTTCCATCCCCACCCCTGAGCTTGTCATCACTAGGAAGTAGGCTCTGATGGATGGGCCCGGGTCCCAGGCCTCCATCCTTCCGGGAGGACAGAGCTAGCATCAGCCTTGTCCAAACCACATGACGAAACCAGAAGTAAATGTTGTTCCCCAGAGGAAATAGAATTTTCCCTTGGAGAATAAGTATATAGGAGTAAATATATGCCAGAGAACCAAAATTATAGTTGTGTACCATCGTACCTGTAAAATGAAATCATAGACTGTTTTATACTGAGAGAGAGAGAGAGAGAGAGAGAGAGAGAGAGAGAGAAAGAGGGAGAAAGAGAGCACCAGAGAGAGAATGACAGAAATAAAAATGAATGGATTAACTGTTTTAAATCTCATTATGATCACATAGCCAGTACATAAATCAAATATTGATGACTAAAGCCAGTTGCAAAAGCAAGCCAATTAACTTAAATCAAGCATAATTAGACTACAATGCATATTTTTTGTATAAAATACTATATTACTAAAAATTCTAAAGTTCTCCTATCTTTATAGTAGTCTTATGACGGGACCTTTGTAACAACTTTTAGCTATATGTGGACATAATAAAAGTTCAGATTATTCTTTTAAAAGCTGTATCATCTAAGAATTCTACACAAGTATGATTGTTGTAAAAGGGACATGATTGCAGAGGCAAATATCCTCTAAACTGGGGCGATTTAAGGTACAGTATTCAAATTTGCTCTCATCTACTTTAACTGTAATTGCTGTAGAGCTACAGTGTTTGGATTAAAACTCAGTTTCCTATTCAGCAAGATGGGATGCAATAGTACAATAATGCATTCATAAGGATTAAATGAGATATGAGTTCACAAAAACTTACACACTGAGCATTGTCCTTAATGGAAGTGACAGAGTTAACAGTTTTGTGATAAAGATTATTAAAAATTATTATTAAAGATTATTAAAATTATTAGCTTCACCTTCTAATAGTTTAAATCACTTAAAAAAACTGGATTTTATATATATGTATACACATAGACTTAAGAAAAGTAAAATTAAGATCCAGTATATTCTTTAAAAGTAAACATATCAGGGCTTCCCTGGTGGCGCAGTGGTTGAGAGTCCGCCTGCCGATGCTTGGGGACACGGGTTCGTGCCCCGGTCCGGGAGGATCCCACATGCCGCGGAGCAGCTGGGCCCATGAGCCATGGCCGCTGAGCCTGCGCGTCCGGAGCCTGTGCTCCGCAGCGGGAGAGGCCACAGCTGTGAGAGGCCCGCGTACTGCAAATAAATAAATAAATAAATAAATAAATAAATAAATAAATAAATAAATAAATAAACTAAATTAAACCCCTTAGTTTCCTTCTTGTAATTGACTTGTTTAAAGTCAAGATTAAAGGGCAGCAAGCAGGGTGGAGAGGAGGGGGGAGGGAGAGAACCCCCATGCGAGCACCACTGGTGGGTGTTCCTCTTACTCAATGACCTCAGAATTCAGTTATTTGCTCCCTTGTGATCATAATATTTCCATCTCTCTGAATCTTCTATTTTCAAATTTTAAAAGAGCCTTGTGTCAAAATTTGCCTTTGGTTTTCTGAGGTACTTTATATATTTAGGTACTGAGAAATATTAGCCGACTAAATCAGAGAATCAGTCTTTCAATGTGCATCTTTTCTGAGTTCAAACTGTGATCAGGCCTTGACAAATTTTAGCTCATGCACCATCCAAGTCATTTTGGGGTATTAGTTAATTCCTATATTCAATAAAATTTAGGCTGAATGAGCCAAAGCAGATATTGAGGCTTTTCACCCTTTCCACTGGCACGTTGACCCAGGTCAATTGCGTTCAAAGCACATCTACGTGTCCGCATAACAAATTGTGAGATGCGAACCAATTTCTATAAAATGGCAATGTGCACGTTGTAGCCCCTTTATAATAATAGTTAGTTTAGGTATGATCAGACTGCTTGAAACTATATAAAGAAGAGAGATTTCTAAATCAGGGGACATTGTTATATTATCAGAAGGTTTGGTATGCCAGAGATCCTGACTTTTGACCTCCAGATTTGCACAGCCACTGCCTGGGGTTAAGGGGAGGGTATGATTGGGTTCTGGCTGTGACATTGACTCAGAAGGACAGGCTGCCCCCTCTGATCACAACTCCTGCAGCTAAAACGAGTCATGGCCATACGTTTCAGGGTTAAAGATGGCCTGCGTCATCCCTTCCTGTTTCCTGTACAATTACATAATATTATTATCACTTTAAAAAAGGACATTTAAGTCAATTTTTTCTTTAAGTGTAAAAATGTTTATGTAGTCAAAACTTCTGTTACATTAAATTATCTTTTTTGCTACCCCACCCTCCAAAGCATCTCTTCCCACGGCATCCAACAACACTCTCATTTCAAGCTGGCTTGATAGATATCCTGTGTATCATAAGGGAACCACAAAACTCTCCTAATTCATACCACAGTGTAAATAACTACCAAACCAATGCTTTTTGAAGAGTCTGTACTATATAAAGAAGACAGTTAAAGAAGGCACCAGAGAAGACTTTGCAATTCAAATTGAAGGTGGGGCATTTTTCACAGCACACAGGAAAAAGAAAATCAAAGGAGCCATCATCCCGAGAACAAATTAATATAGTGTATTCATATATTTATTCAACAGCTATTGGCTGCCTATAATATTCTAGGCACTGTTGTCAAAGGTCTATTTTTAATCTTAAAAATATAGATCTTACCTTAAAAAAGATAAAAGGCCAGGGAATATAAAGCTAATCAGAAGTTTAACACTATCTGTATCAAGTTTGTGAGACATTTAAAAGGAAATGCATCAAAATGCTCGTGGTGGTTATCTCCTGGGAGGGGAGCATGGGGAGATGAGTGGTCGGGGCAAGAAATAGCGACTTTATTTGGAAAGCCAGGAGACTAAGATGGCAGACTCGTGTCCCAAAGAACCATCTCACCGCAGTCAGAATTCAGGCTTCTTTAATACTAAAGGGGCAGGGGTGGTGGTGGGGTGGTGGTGGGGTGGTGGCTGATAATTGCAAACTTCTTGGCGCTGGAATCCTTTGTTCTTGCAGCTGTCCACATAGGTCAGGTCACGACGTTCCTGTAAACCTCCAGTAAGACAAATGTTATTCTCTGTTCTGCAACTTTTTATCTCTATATGAATGGAAATGTATTATACCTTTAAAGGTCAGAGCCTTGAGAATGGGCTGTCATGTATATTTCAGGCTCTAGGCAACATTCTTTTACAGAAGGTGCAGAGTTGGGCTTCCCTGGTGGCACAGCGGTTGAGAATCCGCCTGCCGATGCAGGGGACGCGGGTTCGTGCCCCGGCCTGGGAAGATCCCACATGCCGCGGAGCGGCTGGGCCCGTGAGCCGTGGCCGCTGAGCCTGCGCGTGCGGAGCCTGTGCTCCGCAACGGGAGAGGCCGCGACAGTGAGAGGCCCGCCTACCGCAAAAAAAAAAAAAAAAAAAAAAAAAGTGCAGGGCTAGCATGACGAAGCATAGGCAACAGAACACAAAGGTTAAAGTAAAAGAAACAGATCTAATATGGAGCCCTCCTTGAGGGCAAGGACGATGTTTGCTTTGTTCGGTGCTTAGCACAATTTTGGCGTATAGAGTAGGTGTGTGGCTAGTATATGTTGAATGGGTGAACTACGTTCCCTTCAGGAGATATTTCCTAAGTGATCTTGAGTGCACAGGGCTCTATTCTCTGCAACCTAAAGCTGACTAAGACACATTTCTTCTCTTCGTGCAGCTTTCCACTTAGTGTGCATAGGTGTTTGGGGATAAGTCATGACACAAATCCTATTATAAGGCAACATTACAGTCTGAGCAAAGGGTTATGGGGTTTTAGTCTCAGAGATCAGAGATCATGGAATCTCTTGGAGATTAGAGTTCATTGTGGAACATTCTGATTCATGTTTTGGAAGGTAGCTCTCTCTTTTAATAGAGAGTTTTTAATTAACTTTTTTGATAAATGAATAAAACAAGGATTTGCTTCTGTTATGCTTGTGTTTCAGTTTTAAATAGTAAAAATGATTATCATATTCATCTGTTCCATAGTGGAATAAACAAAATATTTGGTGTATATTTAAGTATTACTATAATTATGGTTTTTATTTTGCTAGGCAAGTTACATCCAGGTTTTGTGTACGCAGGTCTGTGATTATGATAATCCATTCATACTTGCTTGAGTGAAATCTATAAATCCTTTTTCGTATACTGTTGTATCCTCCTACGTGTTGATAAACTAGGTCTATTAACAGTCTTTAATGTTCTCTTAAAGGCTATTTGACTTTGACTTAGAAATGTTACATTCCCCTTAATTTCATAAATATTCCTCTAATGCTGTTTCTAAACCTGGGACATAATATGGATCTTATTCTGCAGAAAATTATGGATATTATCAGTAATTGCTCTATTACCACAAGGAAAAAATATATTTAGATTGTAGAGTCCTGAGGTATTTCAAAACAGTATTTCAAAGTAGTGATTCAATATTGGTAATGTGTGTAGTTTGCATGCAAATAATAGTTATTATTCTTTCATGTGTAACATTTAAGCCACAGGATATGAAGTTCTCATTTCCTGTTGCGAGTTTTCCATGTAAATGTAGTACTACTGGTCTTCCATTTGAAGAGCTGTAGATTCCCATTTTATTGTATTAAACCTACAAAAAAATGATGATGCTTTGTTGTGATATTTAAAGAATAGATTATAGTCTTAAAGAATGCTATGCTTCCTTCACGTTGTATCACCTTATTCTATTTTTTGCTAATATCCTTTATATTCTCTCTCTGAATTGAATTTACTCTGTGTATGGGATCACCCCCTTTCTTTTTAATGGTCTGTAGGTGCCTCCCTTATCCTGTGACATAAGAAACCTCAACTATGCTAGTTTACACAAATTATGTGAGGTGTTTTCTGTAGCAATATAGATTTCCTCCTCTTCCCTGCTTTTACTATAGACGCCTTTATACACCATCTAAAAAGACTTTTTGAGATAATGTAATACCAAAGGGGCCCCTAGTGTTTATTGCCCTGGAAGATCCGTTCCGTAAGAGTACAGTTCCATTGGCTGCCGCTTCCATTACTGGTTTTGTAAGTCAGGTGTGAGGAACCAGCCTTCAGAGCAAGAAAATATTCAGGATGTCAAATTTGTCTTTCTGAGATGCTCTGTGAAACTAACTGTTCGTATAGAAAGGCATTTGAGAGGGATTAATTTTCTTAAGTATTTCATTACCCTTAATTCTTCACTGACCATGTCATAATGTTTATGTTTCTTTTAGGCAAATGATTAAAAGAAAGATCAAACCTCTTCTTTTCCAAGTACCAAAGTGCTAAAGAAATTAGATATTTTATAGTCTGTTCTTCTGATAGGCTCCCCAAGCTGCTTTTGTGAAGAATCACCATACTGTACAGATGGGAATACTGAGGCGAGATACCTTTAAAACTGTGGACATTTCATGTATTTGATTACAGTTGGAATGAATGAGGCTTGAAGTCAAACAAGAAGTTAAGCACACTGCTTAGATTGGTGGTCTGTCAATGGATATTTGTTCAGTGATATATTATGAATAAGAGTGGCAGAATTCAAAGAGGATTTGACTAGAAATCCACGTGCTGAGTTTGAGTCCCTGCCTTGTCCCGCATTAAATGTGGTTTTCATGATCTCCAAAGTTCATCTAAGTCTAAAGTAGATTTAATTTGGAGAATCAAAATCGTCTTTGCTATACACCGAGTACTTCCCTCATGCTGGGCACCTTGCTGGGCAGAGGGATGAAGCAGTGACAGGCGCAGTTTCTGTGCGACCTGGGTCCAGGAGGAGACACACAGCACATCATCACAGAAATCAGTAGCCGCATAGAAATTGTGACCAGTGCAGCAAGGATGTCATGGAGACAATAGAGGGATGATCCTGACCTAGAGTGAGGCTTGGGACTTTCTCTGACAGAGTGAGAGTGTTGAGCTGAAATCTGAGGAGTGAGACGTAGCAACAGGTGAAGTGAAGCAGACCTGGGCTCTGGGCAGAGGCATGAAATCTCCCAGAGGTCCATGACAGGGTCTGTGTCTGAGATGAGGCTGCGGAGAGAGGACAGAAAGTACATCATGGGAAACTGAGGCCAGCTTAGGGCTTTCATTAAATATGGGAACAATCTGAAAGGGACAGAGATGGAGAGAGAGAGGGGGTCCGCATTATGAAGATGTGCCTTTTTTGAAAAGGCTGGGTTCTCAAGTCATTTCAGGTCAGAGTCCATGTGGAATTTAAGCATCTGAAGATGTTCCTTCAAAGGCTTCATGTCCCACCTGGGAGTACTCACACCCAACTTGAGTACCTCTGTGCCTCATCTCAGAGAGTTTGTAATCTCGTTGGATAGAAAAGACGTGAACTTAGGAAATGATAATTAATCATGACAAATTTATAGTTCAGGACGAAATCAAAAAACTATAATAAGCAAGCCATGTATAATAGCTTAATCAGTCGAGCAGACAATGACATCTCAGAGGTCCACAATGGTCAGGGACTTCATTTGGGATCTTGAAAAACTGAGAGTAGTTGAATGACCTTGAGAGGAGGGTTTATGACATCTCAGGACCAGTAGTAGTGGAGATTATAGAAGGGGAAATCGGAAGATGTTTTGGGGTCACTATAATTTGGTGACGTAATCAGAAGTCAGGCAGTTTGATTGCAAATCATACCCAACGCCAGCCTTCAGAACGTGTATTTCATGATATGGGTCACAGGGACCCCCTGTAGGCTTTGGAGCAAGGAAATGCTGGAATCAAATAGGTCAAAAGTATCCAGTGAAAGCCTTAACAAAGGGATTGGAAAGAAGAAATGGTCGTCACATTTAGAAACCTGGAGTCAGGATCCTGGCCTGAGTCGGTAAAGATTGGAGTGATAGATATGCAAATGGAAAGTAAGGAGTATTTTTGAGAGATCAAACAAAAGTAAGGAAACAAGATGAGACAGGACTGGGTAATTGTTTGGAAATGGAACTCAAGGAAAAGTGAGGAGTCCTAGAAAGCAGAAGTATGAACCTCATACATTCGGGGAATAGTTTTTGTCACTATTTAATGAATTGGAATGTTGGATGCATCCTAATTCAGTAAATTGGTAACAGCAATATTTTCCAGTAAGATATACAGCTTACACATCAACTAGAAATGTGGTCTAGTCTCAGCCTACACTGTCACCTGCTTGTTAGGATAGTGGGTGAAAGCATTTGTATTGCTACTGCTGTCAAATCCTGGTGTGTAGACTTGCTAGTATTAGCAGGCTGGTGTTTACCTGTTTGACATTATTTACTTACCTCTCTCTAACTAATAGTTTTCGTAAACCAAAAGGACAATACTCATTACTTAGTGGCTGTACTTTGTATAACCCTCCACGTGGCTTTCTTCTACCAGGCGTAGCTTGGGCAGTGATGACCCTTAAGTGCTATAACTTGTCTCTTCCTGGAGAGTAAAAGTGGACCATTGGTCAGAAATATGGACTGTTTCACATATACTCCCTTTTTCTCCTTCTTCAAGGAGAAAAATCATTCTTGGACCTATCCATAGTTCCTTTCCAGACAATGAGTCATAACTCATTGTTTAATAAACTTTCTCCAACCAAAGTATCCTGTATATTTTTTAGGCAATTTTTCAAAATGCCTTCAAAGTTATTTTTAAAAATTCATCCAGGGCTTCCCTGGTGGCACAGTGGTTGAGAGTCCGCCTGCCGATGCAGGGGACGCGGGTTCGTGCGTCCCCTGGGGTCCGGGAGGATCCCACATGCCGCGGAGCGGCTGGGCCCGTGAGCCGTGGCCGCTGAGCCTGCGCGTCCGGAGCCTGTGCTCCTCAACGGGAGAGGCCACAACAGTGAGAGGCCCGCGGACCGCAAAAAAAAAAAAAAAAAAA